>VYZW01043818.1:51580-97077 GCA_013401315.1 Balaeniceps rex
ATGTCCAGCTTTTCATCCACCAGTACCCCCAAGTCCTTCTCCGCAGGGCTGCTCTCAATCCCCTCATCCCCCAGCCTGTATTGATATCGGGGGTTGCCCCGACCCAGGCGCAGGACCTTGCACTTGGTCTTGTTGAACCTCATGAGGTTTGCACAGGCCCACCTCTCCAGCCTGTCCAGGTCCCTTTGGATGACATCCCGTCCCTCAGGTGTGTCAACTGCCCCACTCAGCTTGGTGTCATCCGCAAACTTGCTGAGGCTGCACTCGATCTCGCTGTCTATGTCGTTGATGAAAATATTAAACAGCACTGGTCCCAGTACGGACCCCTGAGGAACACCACTTGTTACCAGTCTCCATTTGAACACTGAGCTGTTGACCGCTACCCTCTGGATGCAACCATCCAACCAGTTCCTTATCCACTGAACAGTCCACCCATCAAATCCATCTCCCTCCAATTCAGAGAGAAGTAGGGCAGTTTGTAAGGGGGCGATCCCGGTGAACCTTGTCTGCTGCAAAACGCATCTTTTCTTAATGGTGGAAACCAGCAACCTTTGGTTTGGGGTTTTTTTTTTGCAGGTCTCATTGGCACCGCACCTTTCCACTTCGTAACCCATATTTCCCTTGACGGGCCCATAAAAACCGTAATTTTCAGCGAGGTTTCCACCTGCCCTCCGCAGTTCACGAGCAGAAGTGAGGGACGGGATGCGAATGTGCAAGATTTCCCTGGATTTATTGCCATCAAATACACCAGGATTTAGCATACATTAACAGCACGGGCTTTAAATCAAAGGAGCGTTTCTTAATGCATTATTTATAATGAATCAATTATTAATAGAGATAGCTTTTTTCTCCCCTAATAAATTATTATAAACTCTGCTATAACACGCTGTACCAATATGTACTATATAAATAATGTGACGCGTTTCAGCTTATGAGGATTTTTAAGCAGCTCGCTGAGACGTTACCTATCGCAGCTTCTGAAGCGCTGCATTCACGTCAAGCCCAAGCAATCAAAGCTCCTTACTGCAGGTGCTTCATCTGGCGACAGACAGATGCTTCAATAAATCACTCGATAAATATCTGTATCATTTACACTGGAATGTGAATAAATGTATTTTTTTGTATTACTGGAAATACAAAACCATTTTCTTCACATTTTTTCTGCTTCCTCTTCTTCAATGCCAAATTTTCTCCTTCTCATTTCTTTGCAGTTCTGGGTATATCTCACGTTTTAATTTTTCTCTCTATTTTTAGATCCAGAACAGCGGGCCTGGCTTTTCTCTCGTTTGCCCTAACGCAGCCTCGTGGCTGCTCCTCGCTGAGTGACGGTGGCTTCCCTGCGGCTCTGGTTTTGGGGTCCTCCCCAAAGCTCTGCAGTAACTGGGGGTCTCCTTGTGAGGAGCAGAACAATCTCCAGAGCAGGAGGATAAATCTCCAGAGCAGGAGGATAAATCTCCGAGTACCCGAGCCACCGTGGAGAGCCACGAGGTCTGGGGGCTCCTCTCCCCTTCTCCTTCTCCCTTTGCTTCCACCGAAGTCACATTCCTTTTCCAAGGTGTTTCCACTCTTTAAAACGAGGCAAGCATGCTTGTTTTGCTGGCAATGATGTGTCACACGGGTCCCAAAAAATCATGCCTGCTCCCCAAAATTTCCGTAAGCCACCAGGAAAGTCCCGATGCAGTGGCAGTGCTGGCCAGCGCGCGCCGTCTGCGTCGGATCTCTTGGCAAAGCAGACTTTCGGCTTCAGCCTTTCAGCCACCCCCGTCTTCCTCCTTGCCCCCATGCCCAGCGCACCCGGCTCTCTGCCAGCCAGGCTGGCCCCTGAATTCACTCCAGGCTTCACCTTTTCTTCTTTTTTTTGCCCCTAGGATGTTGAGTCCCTGGAGAACGTCCTCTTTCCTGCTGAGTAGCTGGGATAACCAAATTATAATCGTAGACAAACACCCACAAAACATGCAACGATTCCCCGTGGGGTCTGCCACCGTCTCTAGTTCAGCACCCGAGGGCAGAGATCGCATTTTTTTTTTTCTGCCACCTATTACTTTACATTGCTTAACTCTCTAAAGCCCTTTTCCTCGGATGGAGATTTTAGGACCGATGCCAGATGAAAATATACTATCCCGTATTTCATTATTTCCCACTTACGTTCCCCTTGGCCAGCAGATGTTGTAACACGTACGTCTGTCTTTGAGCGAGAGGCTCTTCTCGCAAAATCCAGCACTATCAGCTGCCATTTCCAAAACCTTCAGTGCCGGTTAGCCCCAGGACATAAGAACAGGGTTTCTAATACCCAGCACCTGAACGCCGAGGTGGCTACACCTGAATACATCGGTCTTAAACCCCTGTGCTCCTGCAAAAGGAGTGAGGGTGGCTGCATCCCTCCCGCGGCCGCCCCAGCAGCCCTGTGACACCCCGAATGCCAGGGGAAAATCCACGTGGAAACTGCCCCGAGCAGGTCTGCAGGGTGTAAAATTCACCCTCTCAGACATTCTCATCAGTTTTCCTGCATAAACATAAGGGCCCAACTCTTTGGCCTAAATCCACTTAGTCCCAGCGTGCTACGGAGCTGTACCAAAGGCTCCAACACCCCCCATGTTTCTCTGCGTCAGTGGCGATCACCGCTGGGATACAAGAACCGCAATCAAAATTCAGCTTGCATCACCATATCAAAGGAAATTTGAGAGGCTTCATTTTCATTTTAATGCCTCCCTTTCCCTACTTTTAGTCACTTTTGCTTTTAATAGCACCATCTGCATTTTAAATGACAAGCGAGTTCCCTGCTTTCAGCTTTCCTCCTGCATGAACCCAAGTAACTCAATGTGCCGTGGCGATCCGCAGCGTGCGTTATACCCCTATGTCCCTACGGCTCCTCGAGAGAGCCGCGATTACGGGGTCTCTATGACAACGACGCGCGAGCCCGGGGCTGGCTGACGTTGTGTTTCCTCCGTGCACAACGCAGCGTATCACATCAGAGAGGAATATTTCCCCTCAACGAATTTATAAATAGATCTCTCCACGGTGCAAACGTGGGTGACCTGGAACTTGTGACTTCCACAAGCACGGCGGGCAACTCAAAGCAAAGCCTCAGAGAATCACAGAATCATTTGGTTGGAAAAGGCCTTTAAGATCATCCAGTCCAACCATCCCTGTCCACCACTAAACCACGTCCCTAAGCACCTCGTCTGCCCGGCTTTTAAATACCTCCAGGGATGGGGACTCCACCACTGCCCTGGGCAGCCTGTTCCAGTGCTTGACAACCCTCTCCGTGAAGAAGTTTTTCCTAATATCCAATCTAAACCTCCCCTGGCACAACTTGAGGCCATTGCCTCTCGTCCTATCGCTTGTTACTTGGGAGAAGAGACCAACCCCCACCTCACCACAACCTCCTCTCAGGCAGTTGTAGAGGGCGATGAGGTCTCCCCTCAGCCTCCTCTTCTCCAGGCTGAACAACCCCAGCTCCCTCAGCCGCTCCTCACAGCACTTGTGCTCCAGACCCTTCCCCAGCTTCGTTGCCCTTCTCTGGACACGCTCCAGCACCTCCATGTCCTTCTTGGAGTGAGGGGCCCAAAACTGAACCCAGCACTCGAGGTGCGGCCTCACCAGTGCCCAGTACAGGGGGACAATCACTGCCCTGGTCCTGCTGGCCACACTATTCCTGATACAAGCCAAGATGCCGTTGGCCTTCTTGGCCACCTGGGCACACTGCTGGCTCATGTTCAGCCGGCTGTCAACCAGCACCCCAGGTCCTTTTCCGCCGGGCACCTTTCCAGCCACTCATCCCCAAGCCTGCAGCGTTGCATGGGGTTGTTGTGGCCCAAGTGCAGGACCCGGCACTTGGCCTTGTTGAACCTCAAACAATTGGTCACAGCCCATCGATCCATCTTTTCCCAGTAATAACAACCCCACGACTGGAGAGGCGCAGAGGGCTGTGCACGATGCAGGAGCTGGCTCTGCGCCTGCGTGGGTGACAACGATGGTTCTGGCAGGCGGAGGTGGCGCGGCTGTCCCCAGTGCATGCCAGCAGCGCCCACCGGCTGGACACACGCCATGGTACCTAATCAGCCCTCTGATGGCCCTACCCAGATGATGGGTGGTTTTGCTTCTCGGCCTTATTTTTAACCAAACTGAGTGTCTTTAGCAGAGCTCCTTCCTACCCTGGACTCATTTCCCCCACCCGCTAACACCCAGGGATGCTGCCGTTCTCCGGCACCCTGCACAGGCCATGGTTTGAAGACCTGATGCCATGCTGAGGGAGACCAGACCGGTGCTGCACCGAGAACAGCAGCCTTCTGGGCTTTTGACAACGCTGCATTCATCAATTTAATCCATATAGATTTTGCAATGTAGTCCTACGTTTGCTTGATGTACACCCACCGTGACCTTCCGTGCTGGCCACTGCAGCCCCAATGCAGTTACACATCGGATCATTCCTCGTTCATCCATGCTGCTTTCATCTTTTACATGTCTCCGTGTGGTTGTTTTGCTGCAATATAGGATTCAGAGTCAAGGAAATGCGAAATTTCTCAGGACCTTCTGTGAACGACTCCAGGTTCTTCCCATGGGGCAATACCCCCCCGAGCAACGGCATCGGTCCCATGCCAGGGCTCAGGGGTTCAACCCGGGGAGCCCCTGCTCGCCTGCAGCCCCCTGCGTGCGGTGGGCATCTCCAGCCGGGTGGTTAAAGGGTTTCTGACCAGGACACACATGGGGACATGTGCAAATCATGCGTTTGCCAAGGCCACTCTTCCCAGGCAGTCGTGTAACAAAACCTACCAGGATGGCACAAAAAAAACCTTTCTGCTTCTTTGTTTTCAACGGGAATTACGCTGAACTGATTTTTCCATAGCCAGGACCCCCCGGATACGGTAGGTGGAAGGCAACGTCCACCGGCTACGGTGGAAATCATTAAATTGGAGTAGTTTCAGAGGAGAGCCACGGGGATGACGGAGGAGCTTGCCTGATAATGAAAGACACTGGGAACTCGATTTGTTTTTCTTAACGAAAAGAAGGTTAAGAGAGGATTCGCTCGCAGCCTCTAATTACTTCTGGAATTTAAATGTGATAATAGAGGGCTCCCTGGTCAGGCAGATGAAAGTACGCGCAACCCGCTGCCTGCAAGATTCAAATTCAGGTTTGAATTAAAAGCACATTTTTAGTGGCGTAGGTTATTAACCACTGAAAGAACCGTTGAAAAATCTTCTGATTTGAAGAGGTATTTTTTTCTTTCTAAACCTAAAGCTTTAGTTCAAATAGAAAAGTCCCCAGGCACATTTTACACAGGAGTTCAGGCTAGATAATCATTACGGCTTTTTCTAACCTTATAAAGTATTAATATGCCATCACCCTTCTGCCCTCCTTTTATACTCTACTCATCAACCAATAACTTTTTTCAGTAAACACACAGAATTTCTTGAACGTGGTGTCAGCGAGGAGGTTATTAGCGATAACGAGTCGAGGACTGTGGCCGTACAACACCCTGGCTGAATGGGGTAGGAGCCATCCGCAGCCGAGAGCGACCGTCCGCTGCCAGCAAATCCCCGCTGACGCCGGAGTTATTTTTCCACCTGGATATTGAAAGGAGATGCTAACGGCAGCATGCCGGCTTGGTGGGACTGCGAGGGGCCGGCGGACCTGGGTGCTCCTCGCTCTGCCGGGGACAGGCTCGGCTGGAGCCATGAGCAAGAGCCGGAGAAGCTGCCGGGAGGACTGACCGCTCGTCAGGCTTGCAGGAAAGGAAAGGCTGGAGAAAATCATGTTTATAGCCTTTTCAGCATTAAGCCTGAACTGCCCGCATCCAAAACAGCAGACCCACAGGGAACTCTGTCATTTGCCACGCTCCGCATTTATTTTTACAAAACTGCTGCATGCTATAGTGGTGCAAGTTTAGATTCAGTGCATGGGATCGACTCCTCACCCATTCCAGGCTGGTGCCAGCATTTCACATTACAACCTCCAAAATCCCTGGGATTTACAGAATCATAGAATCACAGAATCATTTGGTTGGAAAAGACCTTTAAGATCATCCAGTCCAACCGTACCTGTCCACTACTAAACCATGTCCCTAAGCACCTCGTCTGCCCGGCTTTTAAATACCTCCAGGGATGGGGACTCCACCACTTCCCTGGGCAGCCTGTTCCAGTGCTTGACAACCCTCTCCGTGAAGAAGTTTTTCCCAATATCCAATCTAAACCTCCCCTGGCACAACTTGAGGCCATTGCCTCTCGTCCTATCACTTGTTACTTGGGAGAAGGGACCGACCCCCACAATATCACCATTCCACAGCACTGCC
This sequence comes from Balaeniceps rex, assembly GCA_013401315.1. Lineage (NCBI taxonomy): Eukaryota > Metazoa > Chordata > Aves > Pelecaniformes > Balaenicipitidae > Balaeniceps > Balaeniceps rex. The sequence goes on from VYZW01043818.1 coordinate 57,870, forward strand.
TGTACGGTGCTGGAAGCAACCCAGGCAGACGTGCGTTTTCCCCGTCCTGCCCTGATGCGGGTTGTTTGACCAAGGCGTGATTGCAGCAGGCAGGGCAGGCTCTGACCGTGCCCCGTGCACCTCCCAGGCGAGAGAGTGCCAGTCCCACCAGCCAGAAACTAATGACGTTTTTGCTCCTGTTCTCATGGGGAAAAAAACTGCACACGATGAGCAGATTTTCTGTGCTTCGATTTTCCTAATACACACCCAAAACATGACCCTGGCTGCACAGGCAAACTCTGTCAGGGATTTTTAACTCGGTGCATTTTTTTGGTCTTGTTTCCTCGTAGTTATTTTGTTGTAGTGCTCAAGAAAGATAAAGCACAGACAACGTGTTAGTATGATATTTGCTGCCGCAGGTTCTCAAGGCTGTTGCGATAGACGTGACACCGTTGACACGTGCACCAGAAAGCATTACCAAAGCTTGCCCTTCGGAGCAGCAAAAAATAGAAATAAAAAAATCCCCTAATGCTACAGGAGACCAGAGAGGTGAAATAAATTTCAGTTATGGATGTTGTACGTTTTCCGCCTCCGGTCGGGAAAAGCAACGTGCCCCTTTGTGCTGCTTAATTCAGCAGTTTAAAAGACATATCTCCTTCCCTTGAGCATGGTGCTTGGAAAGATGGCCCTTGCTTTTGGCTGCTCCAGCGTGATCCATTACGCTGAAGCATCAGACGATTGAAATCCGTCATCCAGAGCCAATTCGACTAAAACTCACCCAGAAAAGGCCACCGGAGCATCTGATCTGTGGGTGCATCACCTCCAGCGAGGCCAGAGCCTTACTGGGAGGACTGGGAGAGCCCAGCCAGGCTCCGAGCTGCGGGTCCCTCGCAGCCACAAGCCACTGCTGCCCGGGCAGGACACCCTGCAGCGGGGTCAAACGGGGTGGGATCTCCCACCTCTTTCACAAGAATGAATTAAAGTAGGCACGCGATCCCCGCTGCTAGATCTTCCCGATAGCTTGCACTCACCTGCTTTAGCAGATCGCGTTAAGCCCACAGGATGGATAATAAAGCAACAGCACATTTGTGGAAGATACTTGGACATCCAGTGATATATATTATATACACACACACACAGATATATAGGGGTATAGGTATATATATTCTGAAGCATGGAGCGTGCTATCCATTTTCAGCTGCTTGCCAACGTACGTGGTACTCTAGTTACTCACGTGAGTGCCAGCTGAGCACTTCATCACAATAACATCAGACGGCATGCTAGTCCTCAGGTTACTAGATTTTACTCTAAAGAAAACTCCTTCTTCTGCCCGTTTTAATTACTTTGTGTCCCCGTTCACCTAATTCTCTCTCCTTCTAGCACATGAAAAAAGAAAAAAAAAAGCAGAGATTTTCCTCATCCGTTTTATCCCTTCCTGATATCTGAAATACCACGCTTTATCAAACATGTGAAATAAAACTAGCCCCATCTAGTTCAAATGCATATCATAAATAAATTCCGTTAACAAGGTGACAGCAAAAATACCCCAAAGCATGTTTCTCACTTTGTCTTCCCCCTCCCCAAATGTCTCGGGACAGAGACATTACAGCAATCTCTGAAAATCAAGTTGACATCCTCTACGTTATTCGCTGTTTTATGTATTTTTACTTCAAGTTGACATCCTCTACGTTATTCGCTGTTTTATGTATTTTTACATGCACACTTTATTTTGTCTCTTGTCCTTACCTCCTAGTTGTACTTATTCCCTCAAGGCCATCACAGGCTGTGCAAGCAGAGAAATAATTTTCAGGTTGAATAAATTCTTTTAAAAGTAAAACCCATGTGTGAGAAGCTAAACTCAGATCAACGTTTGTATCTGAAGGTGTCTTCCTCCCAACCTTACCTAGCTTTACACTGGTGTTTGCATTAACGGCCTTGTCTTTGCCCACATTGCTTGGTGAGGCTGTGCCACCACTACACAAGGTGCTCCCACGATGGAAGGTGCCACCACCATGCAAGGTACTCCCATGATGGAAGGTGCCACCATGATGGAAGGTGCCACCACCACACAAGGTGCTCCCATGACGGAAGGTGCCACCACGATGGAAGGGGCCACCACCACGCAAGGTGCTCCCATGATGGAAGGTGCTACCGCCATGCAAGATGCTACCGTAATGGAAGGTGCCACCACCACGCAAGGTGCTACCGCGATGGAAGGTGCTACCACCATGCAAGATGTTACCACGATGGAAGGTGCCACTGCCACGCAAGGTGCTCCCATGATGGAAGGTGCCACCACCACGTAAGGTGCTACCACAATGGAAGGTGCTACCACCACGCAAGGTGCTACCATGACACAAGGTGCTTGGTGAGCAGCTCCAGCAGTGGGTGGCACTACGCTGGGAGAGCAGCACCTGAGGACTGCCCTGTCACCCGGAGGAACAGATCAACGTCACCACTGGTCTCAGCAAGAGCTCATGCTGCCTTCAGGCCTTTACACCCATGGGTGCCTGCATCGGTTTCTGCACAGGGACTGTGACGCGGGGCAGGCAAGAGGTTTGGCTCTGTTTTAACAACTCCTCTCTCAGACACCTGCAGTCCTGGCTCTGAAGCATGCTATTTCTGAGCAGAACACTGTTCCCATATGGCTATTTTAAAAATACATACGTAGAACGTAAATCAACCGCAATTTCAAGCACTCTGGTTGTGTTTTATATTTTCCACACAATGCAGCAGGTGGGATGGAGCAGCAGGGATGCTCGGAGGCTGTATTCCCCACCGGTACACGACATCTACCAGAGGTTTAGTGATTTTCACCAGTGAAGGATGTGGCCATGGAACTCTTCTGCCTTTGAAGGAATTACATAAAAATGACACCTCTGTACACAGACCCATTCCCCTCCCCAATAAAACGCTTCTGCTCCTTTTCACACCCAGCAGCCATCAGAGGCAATACAGCTACACGAATCCAAAAAGCAGATCTGGTTCATCTTCCCACAGACAAGTGATGGGAAAGTTTATTTTTCTATTTCGCTGATGCACGAAATCATCCCTCACGTTTCCATATGTCAGATGTTTTGGATCCAGGTTGTGCAGCATTTATATCAGTGGCATTTTGCACCTCGAGTGCTGGGTTCAGGTTTGGGCCCCTCACTCCAAGAAGGACATGGAGGTGCTGGAGCATGTCCAGAGAAGGGCAACGAAGCTGGGGAAGGGTCTGGAGCACAAGTGCTGTGAGGAGCGGCTGAGGGACCCGGCGTTGTTCAGCCTGGAGAAGAGGAGGCTGAGGGGAGACCTCATCGCCCTCTACAACTGCCTGAGAGGAGGGTGTGGTGAGGTGGGGGTTGGTCTCTTCTCCCAAGTAACAAGTGATAGGACGAGAGGCAATGGCCTCGGGTTGCGCCAGGGGAGGTTTAGATTGGATATTGGGAAAAACTTCTTCACGGAGAGGGTTGTCAAGCACTGGAAGAGGCTGCCCAGGGCAGTGGTGGAGTCCCCATCCCTGGAGGTATTTAAAAGCCGGGCAGACGAGGTGCTTAGGGACATGGTTTAGTGGTGGACAGGTACGGTTGGACTCGATGATCTTAAAGGTCTTTTCCAACCAAACGATTCTGTGATTCTATGATTTATCTGTATTACCAAAAGTAGCAGAACTAGCGCTGTGGCGAGGACCAATCTTACCCAAAGCCACCTACCAGTGAAGTTTCTCCAAGCCCCGCTTACCTGGCACTAGCCTGGGAGGATGAAGAAGGCTCAAAAGCTGATTAAACATCAGGACGGTCTAGCTGAAAATGTGCTGTGAGGAGCAATCCACCCTGAAAAGAGATTTCTGCCCTGTCTGCAGTTTCCGTTATCCGTAATTCTCATTTTGCCTTTCTAGAGTCCTACTTTATTCATTTATTTTTGACACACTTCTTGTGCCTTTTATGTACATTTAATTACAATATTAATCAAAGGACTCAAAAGAAGTTCCTATGCAAATGAAGTTATGAATTTTGATTTGGGAAAATTTTAAAACCTATTCATTCTATTTATATTGAAATATTTTAATGTATTTTTAATGCCTTGGCCCTGACAAAATGCATTTTCATTCAAGCAAATAATATATTGAGCAAATATTATTCTCCTGCATTTATTTCTTTGTCAAATAATTGATTTTTTTTAAAAAAAACCCTGCTCCTATGTTATAGATAATATTACTGAAATTGCAGAGCGCAGATTTGTTCAGTTAACAGGCATTTTTCACGAAAGCCTCATCATCATTATAATCCCCATCATCGTTATAAGCCCCATCACTACGAAGCGCGTTTCTGCTGCCACTTCATTTCTTCGATGCTCTTTTCAGAGCATTTACCATAAATCCACGCAACCTCATTCTCTGTACTGGAGCAGCGTTATCTGCCATGAGGCCAAAACTCCAGTGGTGCTCGGTGCCCTGCGCCTGCGCGAGAAAAATCCTTCCCTCGCCTCTCCCGGCGCATTGAGAGCCTCAGCCCAGCGAATGCGTAGGCAGGACGCGTTGCGCACATTTTACTGGACGCAGCGTAAGCACTACCCAAGGATCAATGCTGCCGGGAACTGATGGGAACGCTTGGGAGCTCGGGAAAACGTTCTGCATTGCTTAGAGAGGGCCACGCAGGTTAAACATGAGGTACTTGCAGAGCAGCCATTAACCTTCTTAGAAGTAACAGTGGAGGTTGGGGACTGGCTATTTTTAACGCAAGCAAAGACTGCAGGCATGTATAGAAACGTTGCTAAATCATGTTTAAAATGCCCTCTCACTGTTTGCGGCTCATTACTGCCTGCTCCAAAGAAAAATCTCTGTTACTATTCAAAAAAAGCAAAGCACAACTACCCCCGTAACTTATTCCTGAATGGCCACACGCAGGCTCAGAGTTCATCACACCCAGGAAAATAAAAAAAAAAAAATGACCAGGGCAGTGATGGTGCCCCTGTACTGGGCACTGGTGAGGCCGCACCTCGAGTGCTGTGTTCAGGTTTGGGCCCCTCACTCCAAGAAGGACATGGAGGTGCTGGAGCGTGTCCAGAGAAGGGCAACGAAGCTGGGGAAGGGTCTGGAGCACAAGTGCTGTGAGGAGCGGCTGAGGGACCTGGGGTTGTTCAGCCTGGAGAAGAGGAGGCTGAGGGGAGACCTCATCGCCCTCTACAACTGCCTGAGAGGAGGGTGCAGGGAGGTGGGGGTTGGTCTCTTCTCCCAAGTAACAAGCGATAGGACGAGAGGCAATGGCCTCAAGTTGTGCCGGGGAGGTTTAGATTGGATATTGGGAAAAACTTCTTCACGGAGAGGGTTGTCAAGCACTGGAACAGGCTGCCCAGGGCAGTGGTGGAGTCCCCATCCCTGGAGGTATTGAAAAGCCGGGCAGACGAGGTGCTTAGGGACATGGTTTAGTGGTGGACAGGTACGGTTGGACTCGATGATCTTAAAGGTCTTTTCCAACCATATGATTCTGTGATTCTATAAATCTTTAAAAAGAACAAGAAAAGTTTGTGTGTGGACAGCAGCTTACCAGTCCTAGGGCTGAGCCTAGGCTCCACCACAAGACTAAATGGGGAAAGCCCTCTACACATGAACTCCACGTTGGTTTGGGGAAGTGCTGCACACCGAGGAGTAAAGCGACCAGCGCAGCCCCAAAGCCCTGCAAATGAGCTGGTTTTCATCTCGTTTGCACTGAACAAGCCCCGTTCTCAGAAGATGTCACTTCAGTGATAGCAAAAATAACAAATAGGTTGTGTGGGACGGAGCTGGGAATGATGGCAGGGACCTTCTGGTGGCCTTGGTGCCCCCACGGGCAGGACCAGGAAAGGGTGAGGCAAATTGATGGAGAGTAACCTGTCCAAGGGCCGGTCTAGGTACCACTCATGGTGAAACGCTCGCTGCTGGAAGCTGGGAGAGGTTGCAAAGGAAAGGAGCATTTATTTTCTGCCCTAACCAGCAGCAACCTGAGCGAGTGCCCTTGGCGTGTCCCAGTCCCGCTCCTCCGGCCCTGCCTCCCTATGCAGTGTCACAGCTGAGTTAGCTAAAAATACTCCTTTGTATTGTACTTTCTAACTTCCTGCGCAGTTTCTCTTTAGACAAAAGTGGAGATTGCTGCCAAAATCAGATACTCAAGGAACTCTATTACTTACAAAATCAACTGTTACCACGTGACAGCTGCGAACATCTGGAATCCATCTCTCCCTGGTACTCTCTCGCTCCATGTGGGACTCGAGCATGCTCAAATATCAGCCTCGAGCAGAGTTTATGCAGCTTTCTCAAAGCCGAAACAACTCCTGCGGAAAGTGTTTTGCAGATAATTAAAATTTCAGAAAAAAAAAAGGAAAAAATGTAACGCTGTCAAAACAAACAGGGAACAGAAAGATTTCAAAATGCTTTAATGATATTTCTTTTAACCTAAGGGAAGAATTTTCCTTCCTTTTTCCTCAAAGTCAGCTGTGAAGTGTTTCTCATCTGTGCATCTGAACCGAAACGCTGTTCCCCAGGCACACCATGAGTTAACCCACACTTGGAGCTGCTCTCCTGGGCATGCACAAGCTGAGCAGGAAACCCTCTCGGCAGGATGTCTCATGTCTCGGTAGTGCTCGAGCGGGGAACCGGTGCGAGCACACCTGGGTCCCAGTGAGGTGCACGGCCACGTCTCTCCACGAGCAGCGGGGACAGAGGTCCTCGGGGCAGGACAGGCACCGGCATGCTGGTTGACAGCCGGCTGAACATGAGCCAGCAGTGTGCCCAGGTGGCCAAGAAGGCCAACGGCATCCTGGCTTGTATCAGGAATAGTGTGGCCAGCAGGAGCAGGGCAGCCATCCTTCCCCTGTACTGGGCACTGGTGAGGCCGCACCTCGAGTGCTGGGTTCAGGTTTGGGCCCCTCACTCCAAGAAGGACATGGAGGTGCTGGAGCGTGTCCAGAGAAGGGCAACGAAGCTGGGGAAGGGTCTGGAGCACAAGTGCTGTGAGGAGCGGCTGAGGGACCTGGGGTTGTTCAGCCTGGAGAAGAGGAGGCTGAGGGGAGACCTCATCGCCCTCTACAACTGCCTGAGAGGAGGGTGTGGTGAGGTGGGGGTCGGTCTCTTCTCCCAAGTAACAAGTGATAGGACGAGAGGCAATGGCCTCAAGTTGTGCCAGGGGAGGTTTAGATTGGATATCAGGAAAAAATTTTTTACTGAAAGAGTGGTCAGGCATTGGAACAGGCTGCCCAGAGAGGTGGTGGAGTCCCCATCCCTGGAGGTGTTCAAAAAACGTGTAGATGTGGCACTTTGGGACATGGTTTAATAGGCACGGTGGTGTTGGGTTGACGGTTGGACTGGATGATCTTAGAGGTCTTTTCCAACCTTAATGATTCTATGATTCTATGCGCCTGAGCTGGGGGACACGAGGCCCGTGCATCATCCTCATGACTACCCAGGTCTCAAACCTCAAAGAGACATTGGTTCCTCCTGAAGTGTGGGGTTTGGACCGATGGTGATCTTGGACGGTGATAACACGGGGTGCTGAGCCAAACTGCAGAGAGCCGGTGTAGGTGGGATGGGAAATACCTTTGCAGTGGTGCACAGGCTCTTCTGGTCTGCAGTGCTGCCCCACTCATGCAGTGCTAATAATTTATGGGTGGATACAGAGGTATTCAGTACAGGTGATGCCCCTTTTCTGAGGGAAATACCAACACGTAACCCACATGTCAGTGTCAGATTAATACATTATTTGCATTCAGTATTACGGAGGGTAGAACTTTCTCCCCTACCACACACTCGCAGAGCATCACCCGGACAGATTAGTCCTAAAAAATCCTTACACAATTTTATTCTGCAACACATTGGGGTGGGACTCATCCAGGGGGATTAACAAGGATCCTCTGCTTTGATGAAAAGGGTGCGAACAACACTTTTACCTGCTGGGAGCAAACCTTCACACCCAGCATTCAGATTACACTGGTGGGCAGCGCGTTCCCTGTCACTCCCGTTGCACTGATCCCAGCTCCTAAAATATCTGTGTCTGGGATTAGTCCTCGGGGGTCAGCACGAGCAGAATTACACAATTATTGGTGTGCAATCTCTCTCTGTCTAGTGAAAATATAACTACGCTATACAGAGGATCGGCTCTATTAGATGCAGCTACAACTCTTCTCTTTTCCCTGCGGTCACCCAGAGCATCCCCAGGGCACAGCTCTAAGCACTCGCCCCTCGGCAGAGCGATCAAGAACCAAACAGGACTTTGGAGCGCGGTCTTCCCTTTCCCTAGCTTTGGAGTTTTCCTTTATGCTCAGGCACATCTCCTGCAGACCTCCCAGCTGACTGTGCACAGCTGAATCTCTCTGTATGAAATATTCAGCGAGTCGGAGGAGGAAAGCACGGGAACAGCCTCATGAGAGAGGCATGGGAAGAGAGAGGAGGAAGACACCTGCACTGCCGGCTCTATCCCAATTAATATTTAAACGTTTTCTACAGAGCTGGGACCTTCTTAGCAGAGTGCTTTGGAAAAACTCAGCGGTGTTTTAATCCGGAGCCTCCCAAGCTCCCCCAGCAGGTTTTACGTGCACAGAGGCTTGTGCCCAGCTCTGCTCCCCTCCCCTGGCACAGCAACGAGTTCCTCCTCTTCAAATTATTCTCATACTAATTAGACTATGGTAAATGAAGAGAAGGATCGATGTGCGGTCCCAGCCTGAGATGTTTGCAGCCACTTAAGCTGGCAGGAGAAACAGCTCGGCAGGCCACTTAGTTCCCAGGAGGCCACACCTACGAGGTCTGCAGGGGTGGGCATTGGGCGCGTTTGCAAGCTCTGTGGAGCACAAGAGCAACTTCAAAATTGTAACCATTGACTTCATAGAAACGGCAGGGTTTAGCCACGTGCAAATTGCACTGAAAGCCATATGACAATTATGGGTTTCTTTTTTCCCCAAGTCTTCCACCTGTAGATGACAAATGTGTACTGATATGATAGCTGCCGGCTCTGCTGGCAAAGCAAACTCTCCTGCGTTCGGGCCCATTAAGAGGGGCTACAACTTCAGGGCTTTTTCCCTTCCTCCATACGCTCTGTGCTCCCCAAGCAATTCTTGCAGCCGGAGCTGCATGGCTTTGGAGACATCATCCCATCCAAGAGTCACTGCGGCTCTTCCCTGGGACACTGCCAGCCAGGACAGGTCACTGCTCTGACTTACTGCTGGCTGTGGCACCTCCTCCTGATAAATTAAACCAGCAATGCTAAAAAAACCCCAAACTGTTGCCACAATGCACAGCCACCCTGCACCTCCTGTCCCAGGAGGAGCTCAGGCTCTGGGTGTCACCTAAAGTAAGACCCTGCACCACCTCATTTGCAGATCCCCAAATCTTTAACCCCAAACGCAGCTTAAACACATGTAAACAGCCCTCCCAAATATTCAGAGAGATAGTTCATATTCCTATACCACAAAAGCTTTTTTTTTTTTTTTTTTTTGTACAGCGGTTTGTTTAATCTTTCTTCTTGTCATATCACATAACTTGTTACCGGAGGGGAACTGCTCTTCTCATTGTATCATGTTCACAAGGAGCAACACCCTTGCGGCAAGCCGCGCTCTCAGCAGTCAAAAGCTTCAGTTTCGCCCTGGTTTATATCCCCAAAAGCTATTTAATAGTTTGCACATTCCTTCCCATAAACTTTACCCTTTCGGTAATTTAAGGCTCGGCTGGAGCAAGGGCATTCAAAGAGCCGGAGCTGAACTCATCAGCGTGCAGTGCAGCAGATGGGAGCATGCACCGAGCTCCTTACCTGCGTGGAATGTGCACGCAGGGCGGGCTGATGGACACCGGCTGATGGACAACATCATTGCTGCTTCTTGGGATAGGAAATTAGGACCTAATCCCCATTCAAGGGATATCATCCCAGAAGGAATTGGGAAGACCATGGTCAAGCCCTGGGTCGGACTCCCCAACGTCCACCCGTGCTACAACCTCCTGCCATATGTGCTACGCAACAGGGCAGTAAATCTCCTTTCCAAAGCCGTCTCCGTTTCACACAAATGGCAAATTATGTGCCAAAATTGTGCTGTAGGGAGGTTGCCTGGTTGCTCAGCAACTGCATTTGTACTGAGCAGAGCTTGGGGTGCTGGGCAGCTTCCTGCAAACGCCTGCTGGAAAGGGGAGGAGGTCAAGATTTGGGGAAAGCTATTTAAATGGAAGAGCAAGCACTGCTTACTGAGACTAGGTAAACTCCAGTTTATTTTGGTTAATAAAAACCAGCAGTAAAGCGTTGCAGGAGGAGGCAAACACACTGAAGTTTGCCAGCAGCAAAGCTTTGGGTGGAAAAGTGTCGTTTTGGTTTCCCTGTTCTTCATTGCCCCAATTAGTTGTGAAAGGGAGGGGAATAAATAGCATGGGACATCCCCGGAGTGCTGCGGCAGCATAAGTGGCTGTCGTACAAGTGCTTGGCCCATGCCAGCCAGGGAAGCATGAAACGTGGCACAGTCCGTGCTTCCCCCCGAGAGCTGCCGATGCCACGAGCCGATCTCCTGCTTCACCCTACAAGTAAGGGTGGCGTGTTCAAGAGAGAAAACCCGCTTTTGCAGATTCAGGAATTCAGCTTTATTTTGCACTTTAAATAAATAAAGAGGCCTTTGAGTGCAGGAAGATCCTGCCCAGAGCGTGCTGCTGTTTTGCTTTCCCCTTGCAAGCCTTGCTGCTGGTGGCCCCTGCAATCCACGTCTCCTGCTCACCAAGCTTACCCCTCCAGGTCACCGCTCTGGAAGGGGCAATTAAGCTGATCCTGGCATCACTTTACAGTTTACAGAATGTTCCCCTTAATTATTAAATACAATATTTACAACCCATCACTCCGGATTCCCTTTAAAGCTGTTGCTGAGCTCTGATCCCCTCTTGCGGCTGCCTGATCCCAGCCCGACCTCCTGCCACCTCCATCTGCTGAGCAGCTCCCGGTGACCAACGCCCGCAGGAACGTGCTCTGTGCATCCCTCAGATCAGAGCTAACTTCTTGTCTTTCCTACCTGTTCTCAGCTTTCCAACCCAACCCTGGTCATTTTATCATTCCCATTTTCTTGCTTTTAAGTAGAAATTACGTGCAGTGACTGCTGCTCTTCGTTATGTAGTGCTGGGTATGCAAAAACACGAAGGGAGCGTTCCTGATACTGTGGGATTTTTACTCTTAAAATGCACTTTTTGAAGTCATAATATTTCAAAGCACATTTATAATATGTTTGCAATATGGGTAAAAAGATTACTTTAGTCTCCTGGAAAATGTAATTTTCCAGTAATTGGCGTTCTCCTACAGTATCTCATACACAGGCACTAATCCCTCTGCTCCAGCCCTGCGCATATTTTTACCCTATGTTATACTAAAGTAGGCTGCTGAACTTCCCCAGTAGCTCTGATTTTTAAAATCCCAGTAACTCCTTGTAAAATCAGATTTCCACAAGGGCAGAGAGTTTCTAATTATCTATTACATGCTCCGAGATTCGGTTCTATGCCCATAGCACAATTTTCAGCTTTCCTACGATTTGCAAAACTGCCGGCTCCCCACTCCTCAGCTGCAGCAGATTATCTGAAAACAAGTTAATATTTTCCTAAAAGGTTTCACCTTTGGGATAACAATGGTTTGGGCGGTATTACGCGCATATCCTTGAAAGTGAATCCATTTGTATTGCAATTGCTAGACATCTATTATCTGCAAGGGCAGAAAATCAGAGTAATATTGTACAACCTGATGAGACTTTGCTTGTACTTACAGCGTGGACACTTGTGACTAACGCATCTCTGCCGTCTCTGCGCTGAGGGAGAGACCTTTCTGCTGCTCCTTAGGCAAATAGATGACGTTTTGGTGGGTTTTGTGCAATTCCTTGTTCAAACTTCAGTCCTGCCGGGGCCTTTTTCTCCCAATCTTATCTGTTCCAAGTCTGTGGCAGGAAATGGTAAGGATCTGCTGAAAATTTAATTGGTTCATCAAAACCTTTGGGGTATTGTATTAATAATTAATTCGACATGAGTCAACGTAACTCAACATAGTCAGGTTTCATGGAATAATAAAATACAGAGATGGTAAAAATCTGTTAGTATACCTATATCCCCCTGCTGCCTGTGCAGGATTGCTCCATACAGGGTGTATTTTTCTCCGCTGCATGTTTAAGACTCATTTTCCAGCACAATGGCTGATTATCATTCTTTGTATGCTATTTTTTATGTAAACGAGCAGTTTAATTTCTCTTGCATAAACAAATCTCGGACCTCCTGTACTGTAATATCTGTGTTTTCCCCAGTAGTAAAAACTATAACGTTAAGCTGAGTTTATTCTCCTCTCAGCATGGAGCTGGCACACAGCACCCTCACCTCCACGGTACCTGGCAGTAAGTACAGCGAGACATTAACGTGCTCTGGCAAGAAACTTGAGGACAAAAGAAAAAAAAAAAAAAAACTAAAAAAGACAACCCAAGGAAATTACAAGGTTCTGCATCCTATCATGATGGCAAATGATATCAGAAAATATTCCCAAACTCACTGGTGCGTCTTCACCCATAGGCGAGCTGCCCATCCACCTCGGTACTTTAATTTCATACACCACCAGTTTCTAAGTGAACAAATACGAGGATGTTCTGGAGTCCAAGCATCCAAGTATATTTTCTTCCACTTGCTTCACCCCAACATCACTATAATGTACTGCTGTGCTAGGAGTTACGGCTGAAACAGTTTTCTTTTGTTTAAAAGAAACTTTAACTCATCCCTGCTCCTCGCTGCCTGCTGCCCCTCCTGGGGTGCCGGGAAGCCAGCGGAGGTGGAGGAACCCCATCCTTACACATCACCCAGCTACGGCTCCCAAGCAAAGTCTTCCAAGGCAATTATCTTCTGCTTTAACCTCCAACCACCTCAGTTCAAAGGTCGGTGCCCAATAAATGAGATTTCTGTTCAAGTGTCTAATCACCGTTAATCTTGTTAGAGTGATCCTCAGCTCCATCTGTTCTCCCACGTCTCTTACTTGCACTTTTCCCACTCCTCCCATCTTTCTTCCTCCTTTTCATTTCCTACGACTTCTCCAAGCACATTTACATATCTTTTCCTTTTGCTATATTTGGAATTCTCAACTCTTTTTTTTTTTTTTTAACAAAACTACATTTCAAATGCTTCCAATTTCTGAATATCTCTTATTTAAGGTCCAACAAAATTGTATTGAAAATGCTATTTGCTTTCAAGTTGACTTCCTATATGTCCTAAATCCCCGCTAAATTTCCAAGAGCTATTTTTTCCTGTGTCCTTTGAACAACCCACTTAAGCTCTAACTCAACAGAGCCTAGATACACAAACTCTTTCACCTTGTCAAGACCTTTCCTCTCCATTACGTTTCCCTCTGCATTAAGTTTTTCTTTTGTCTTGGCCACTGTTTCAATCTTCGATATATTGACAGTCTCTATTCATGCTTTTCTTTTTTTTTTTTTGGACTTCTCCTGATTTTATGCTGGCATAGGTGTTTATGAACTTCTCCTTAACAAAAATAATAAACTATTCTCCACAAAAAAAAAGGGAACAGAATTATGCTGTGCCCACTCTTTCGGTTTCAATATTGTTGATTCAATCAATTGTCTACTGGGATTTTCTCAACTGCAGGAGAAAAAGCTGCTTAAAAGGTAAAAAAAGAAACCTTTAAAGCAGTGCGTAGAACAAAACTGGAAGTTTTGAATCCTCAGATATGTCATTTTTGTGTCAAATCATAAAAATCCCAGGCATTATCCATCTGACAGTATACATGTATATGTTTCTATATTTAGCAGCTAGGAGGTAAGCTTAATAGCTAGCTTGCATTTGCCATCAATAGGTCACATGGCAGGCGTACGCATGGGACGATGCTCTGCTTCTACACCGTGAACTTCTCTTCCCTACTTCATTTGTTTTAAAACAGAAAAAACAATCATAACTCAGGTCTTAACTCATTTCTTTGAACGCCTATCCTGCAAGCATTCAAAATAAAGATATTTGGGGTTTCCCGCTGGCAGCTTTAGGGTTATTCTGTAGGAGGGAGGTGGGAGAAATAGTTACCCTGAAACGACGTATAAAATATTAACAACTAGCAATATCCTTCTATCACAAAGACACTGGTAGCCGGTTCTCTTATTATTACATTCAGTTTAAAGGATTGCTGGTGAGATCGAAACTGAAATCCCTGTAATGCCTTTTCCCCCTGCCCCTGCTTTTCACGGGGGCAGGAGCAGGAGCCTTGGTCCCTGCGTGTGAGCCTCTCCCCTCAAGGTCAGGCCTTTCCGAGTGGCTCTTCCACTACCTGCTCCACCACTTGCTGCGGAGACTCCGGTAGATATGGGGAGCAATAAAGCATGATCCTAGAAGATATTTTCCTTCCCATCCTTTTCCTTCCCTCTTTTTTCTTGCTTGAATACTTGTTTTCCTCAAAATTTTAAAGCTATGTTATTTGTATCTTTCTAGTCGTCTTGCATAATCATTTTCTTGGGGGGGAAAAAAAAATATACTAGTGAAGCCTCAGCTGAGCACTCCCGAGACACGCCGATCAGCACGCATACACGTTCTGCACTGTTTCGTTTCTCACCTGGACTTGTTTCCGTACGATGCAGCGATGAGATGTGCCATGGAGCCGGGCAGGCTTGGGCAGTGGTTGCCTCAATAATGTACGGGGAAGATGAGAAGTGGATTTTGCTGGCTTAAAGCCCTTGTCTTGCAAAGAGCTGAGCAGGAGCTGTGGGACTAGAGCAGCCGGGAGGGCTCGGAGGCGAGGGGCCTGATCACTTCTCAGCAGGGAGGAGGCATGACCTGTATGTTAACAGAAACCTGAAGAGTGCCAAAACCCTGCCTTTTGGGTTTGTGCAAGCAGAATACCAACCACAACCAGATAAAAGCCCTGGGGAGAAGCTGAGGCTGCTGCATACACCAGCCCTGACCGGCATCCACGTCAGGGTTTATGCATGGAGGGACGGGAGACTGCTCTGCTCTGCTCTCCATCTTTCTTCCATCCTCTTTCCCCTTTCCCAGTCCTTGTTAAGGAGAGAAGAAAAGCTGCTAACATCCACGTTATCAAAATAGCATTGCATCCTCCAGCTACACTGCTCTGCACTACACAGACGTGCTGGCGGGCTCATCGCTCTCATTAGGAAGAGCACATCGTTAATGCCCCCAGAGCTCCCCGGCGCTGGCAGGGACAGGATTTCACCCATAACGCTTCTTGTGTTGAATTCAAGCCGTTCAGCAGTGACATATACTACCTTGCGACACAAATTCCTTTTCATTAACTAGGAAGTGTAAGAAAGCCTTAATTAGGATATCAGATTTCGGGAAAATGGAGTAAAGGCCATTCAGCCTTGAGGTTTGGGTCTCTGTACACCCAAATGCTGACGGCACGAAGCCGATGTGCCAGGCGTCACGCGCTGTGGATGGCAGACGTGACGGGCCGCGACAGTCGCATCCTTTACGAGCTGAAACGCAGTTACAGAGGGGTCTTTGGATGATCAGCTGTAGGCCAGAGGCTGCCTTCCGCCAGGAATTGTAAGACAGTTGAACAAAATAAAACACCAAGGTCAAAAAACAGAGGCGTGAAGTACTGGCCTCGTCCTGGCTGACTGGTCCCCACATACTGGTTTCTGACATTGGAGGATAGTGGGTTTCACTGGCATCAGGTGCAGCATTTAGTTCACCTAAACGTGAAAAAAAATTATTTGAAAACCCAAAAAGCTATTTCTATCATTATTTCAATGAGCATTATTTGAGGGTTTTTTTTCAGTAGGATATTCCAGAAGGGGTAAACAGAGTCCGAACGGGCAGAGAGAAGGAAGGGGAACTTCCTTCTGGGGGAACTGGGGGACCCACTGTTGCGCTGACGATGGGACCCGTGATGTGATCTGCTGGGGGACCCCCTATGGGACCCACAGTAGGAACCTCTGAGAGGGCAAGCCATGTGACATGTCCTGGGACCTGCCATTGGACCTGCTGTGGGACCTGACAGGCTCAGGGACTGGAGACCCAGAAAGGGGTGAGGCCAAGGAAAAACAGGAGGCCCAGAGAGTGTGGGAGGTCAAAAAAGTGTGGGAAACAGAGAGAGTGGCACCTCCCCCACAGCACTGTGGGACCAGTTTTGAGACCTGCCATGTGACCTGACATGAGACCAGCAGTAGGAGGCCCCAAGATTGTTGTTCCAAAAAGAGCCCAGAGGGAGCTGAAGGCTGAGAGAGAGAGGGAGGCACACAAAGTTTGGGAGGCCCAGAGAATTTAAGGAGGCAAAAAAAGTTTGGCAGATACATGGAGAGGGAGAAGACCAAGGAGAGTTGGAGGCCCAAAGAGTAGGGCTGGCCAAAAACATGGGAGAGGCTGAGATTGAGTTGGAGGCTGAAAAGCAAAAGAAGCACAAAGACTGGAGAATGAGAGTAGAGGCCCAAAGAGACCTTCCATGGGATGCAATGCAGCACCCGCTGAGGGACGTCTCAGGACCTGCCATACAACCTGCCATACAACCAGATGTGACACAAGCAGTAGGAGGCCCACAGAGTGTTGTCCCAAGGAATTGTGGCCCAGAAACACTTAGACCAGGAGAGTGACAGAGGCCAAGACACAGTTGGCAGCCAAAAAGTATGTGAGGCCAAGAGAGAAGGGAAGACATGGAGAGTTCGGGACATCCAGAGATTTTAGGAGATCAAAATATTTTGGCAGAACAAGGACAAAGAGAGGCAAAAAGAAAAGGCAAGTCCAAGAGAAAATGAGGAATACATAGACAAAATTGGAGGGGGAAACACTGGGAGGCTTAGACAAAGGTGTGCCAGGGGAAGAGGTGTGGGAGGCCCAAAGGTAGAGGCCAAAAAGGTGTGTGAGGCCCAGACAAGGTAGAGGTCAAAAAGGTGTTGGAAGCCCAAAGATGGAGGCCAAAGGCAGGGGGGAAGCAGATAAAGGTAGAGGCCAAAAAAGTGTGGGAGGCCCAGAGGTAGAGGCCAAAAAGTTGTCAGAGGTGGAGGCCAAAAAGGCGGGGGGAGGGAGGGAGCGGAGCAGACAAAGGTAGAGGCCGAAAAAGCATGGGAGGCCAAAAAGATGACAGAGGCCCTGCCAGAGGTGGAGGCTGAAAAGGTTTGGGAGCCCCAGACAGAGGGGTGGGGGGCCATTCTGAGGTCAAGGTGTAAAGGTGTGGGAGGCCCAATAATTGTGGGAAGTCCAGGAAGTTAATCAGGAATTGCAAAGTAGTGTGAAAGGCACAGAAAGCGGCACAAGAGAGTAGAGGCCCAGAGGGACCTCTCATGGAAGAGGAACCTGACATGGAAGCCCAGAGAATGCTGCTCCAAATAGTGGAGGCCCAGAGAGAGATGGAGGCCAAAAAGTGTTGAAGGCTGAGAGGGGGATGAGCACAGATTTTGCAAGGCCCAGAGAATTTAGGAGGCCAAAATTTTTGGCAGTCCCATGGAGAGGGAGAGGTCTGTAGAGATACCGTGGCCCAGAGGGAGCGAGAGGCACACAGAATGTGCGAGGACAAGACATGAGAGGCCCAGGCTGGGCCCACCATCCAAAAATTACCCAGTTTTTCTTTCAAAAAAACTCATGTTTTCCCCCTTTCCTTCAGGAAGGAACAGCAGGACCTCAAGCCCTCAGCCTGCCCAGAGGTTCCCTCCTGGCCTCTCCCCAGAGACCACCGAAGTACACAAGTGTTTCTCTGTCCCAGAGCACATCCACAAACAAACCTCACCCATCTTCTCATCTTTGTGACGAGAAAGTCATGGATTTCATTTACAAGCAGGGTTGTAAAAAGGAAATAATTTTAGTTCAGCAGTCTCGGTTGGCTCTTTGGAAATCAACCCATAGCTGAAGTGCAGCAGGTTACAGTCCTGGTCTTCTACAACTTCTTACTACGTGCAAGAGCTGGAAGCCAACAGCAATGAAGAAAAGAGGCAGCAAGGCAGAAGATAAATGTCACAGGAGAACGACCTCCATCGCACAGCCGAGATGGCTGTATGACACAGTCACCAGGAGAGCCAGGGAGACCCTGCCCTGGGCTGCAGGCTCACCCGGCATGGAATGGCCGCCCCTTGGGAAGGCACGTGCCCAACGGGTCCTTGCTCTGATGGTTGGAGGGAAGAGCTTGCCCTCGGCAGAAAAGCTTCCACACAATTTTTCTGTCTCCTGCAAATGCTGGATTTAACAAAAGCTTATCAAATGTACCTTTGCTTTTCTTACGAAGTCCCTTTCGTCAAGAAAACCAAGGAAAACCTATTTGCGAGACCGTGTGGGTACCTTGTGCGCTTAGAGCTGGAAGCACACCAGAGCCCTCAGTTGGCAGAAAATAAGGACAACCGAGGTTGTGGGAAAAGCCAGGCTGGCACACCTGGGTATGGTTATGCACTCCTTGGACCAAGCCATACAGGAAAACACTGTTTGCTGTGATTAAATTTTTTCTCTTTTTTTTCCTCTATCTCCAAACCGTAGGTCAGACCATACCCCGGGTTTTACCTTCTTGCTCCCAATAGTGCATAAACATTGTATTTTGAAGAGTTTTGTGCTTTACCCTTTTTGTTCAGGGGCCTCATAAAGGGAACAAGGTGCAGCACCGGGGTAGGACCTTTCCTGCAACAGGGACAAAGACCTGGGTTTGTGCTTTTTCACTTTTCTCTCTTGCTTTTAAAGTGCATTCCGCTAATGTTTACAACTGTTTAGAGAAAAATACTCCATTTGCCCTAAGAGCTGTTATGGGCTTGTAATGATGAAATAAAAAGCAGAATGATTTCATCCTGGGTATTGGTGACGGGCTCAGCCAGGCAGTAAAAAGGTCCCTGCGGTGCACATGGGTTGTGCTGAGCTGCAAGCACGCAACGCGTCTGCCGCAGGAGTGGAGGCAACGGTTAAGCGAGCCCTGGAAGAGAAAAGGGTCATTTAAATAAGGGATAGATGCAGAATGTTTTGGAGAAGATGAGAGTCCCTCCTCCAGACCCTGGCTCGGGTCACGGGTTTAGAAACTGCGGGTGAAATCTGGGCCTGAGCAGCACCCAAGTGCTCTGCCGTGCAGCTGAGAAAGGACAATTCCCATCGCTGCCAGTCCTGTTGCAAGGAGCAGGGCAGGGAAAATGAGATATAATCCCATGAAAGATGTGATTACATAGATTGCTGAGTTGCCTGACAAACTGGGAAAAAAAACCACATGGCCTGATTACTGTTTGGGGGAAAAAAAAAAGTAAGATGAATGCAAGCATCAATGCTTTGGAAGGATTTAGAAGATGTGTGGATGAGTGTATTATCAAGTCTTAAGCGAATACTTTGCCTATTAGAGCAATACATCTATGCCACAACTGAGCTGGAACACAAGTGCTTGGGACACATCGCTGCAGAAACCTTCAATGACAGCCAAGCAGAAGGATGAGCCGGCTCTGGAAAGCTGCAGAGCACGAAGCGGTCTGCAAAGATGCTGTGTCCTGACCTCTTATCTTGATGGCTCCCATGGGCTACACACTGCCCTAAACGTGCCTGCTGAGGTCTCAGCCCTCGAAGGAGCGGCTGTGCCTCCTCCCTAAGGCTCCCTCATGGACACCACGTGCATTATTTACCCATTAAATCCACGGCCTCCCCCGTGTCATGTTGCAGGGTGGTTTCTCACAGCATGCAAAGACTGTGACACCCTGGGAGGGGGGCCTGGGGCA
Source organism: Balaeniceps rex (assembly GCA_013401315.1). Lineage (NCBI taxonomy): Eukaryota > Metazoa > Chordata > Aves > Pelecaniformes > Balaenicipitidae > Balaeniceps > Balaeniceps rex. Next base: position 77,460 of record VYZW01043818.1, read on the forward strand.
CACGCATCACCCCGAGCACCAATGCAGGGACCCCCTGCACCACCCATCACCCCTTTCCCCCTCCTCCATTCCTGGCTCAGCCTGTGCTGCCAAGCCAATGCTGAGGAGCAGAGGGAGCCTTGCCCCAAATCTCCTGCAAGGCTTTGGGGTTCAAGAGCTGCCCCTGGCCCCTCCTGCCTCGCCGTCCCCAGCGATGTGCCAGCTCTCCCCGGTGCTCACCTCCAGCGCCCAGATCCCTGTCCCCTCCAAGCCTTCCATAGAATCATTTGGTTGGAAAAGACCTTTAAGATCATCCAGTCCAACCGTACCTGTCCACCACTAAACCATGTCCCTAAGCACCTCGTCTGCCCGGCTTTTAAATACCTCCAGGGATGGGGACTCCACCACTTCCCTGGGCAGCCTGTTCCAATACTTGACAACCCTCTCCGTGAAGAAGTTTTTCCCAATATCCAATCTAAACCTCCCCTGGCACAACTTGAGGCAGTTTCCTCTCGTCCTATCGCTTGTTACTTGGGAGAAGAGACCGACCCCCACCTCACCACAACCTCCTCTCAGGCAGTTGTAGAGGGCGATGAGGTCTCCCCTCAGCCTCCTCTTCTCCAGGCTGAACAACCCCAGGTCCCTCAGCCACTCCTCATAAGACTTGTCTCTAGACCCTTCACCAGCTTCATTGCCCTTCTCTTCATTCCCTTTGGGACAGGGCAGTCCAAACACAGGTTCCCCAGAGCCAAAACTACCCCAAAAAAAAAGTTTCACCCCATCCCTTCTTTAAAACAGCGAGACAAACATTTGGAGATGATGAACCATCTATTACCACGTTTGAAATGAAATTTGGGGCTCAGAGGGACCCTTGCACAGCCTGCAACCTCCAACAGCCGACTTTAAAAGACCATCAGCTTCTCAAAAAGCCACCCCCGTTCCAAAGAAAGGCCTTTTCGAAGGCCACAATGGCAGCTGAATGCTCTCAGACTGGCTTCTCATCTGGTTTAAAAGCGAATGCTGAGAGGGCCCCAGTCCAGCGAAGTACTTGGGGTGAAGCACCTGTTTGGTCAGGGCTGAGGGAGCATGGCCGGCTCACCGCAGCCTGTTATCATGGAAATGACATTTTCCTGTTATCCTAAACCGAGCACTAATAACTTTTTCCCATTTCTGTCTCTGCAAGCCGTAATAATGAAGAGCTGACAGCACTGAAATTATGATTTTTCTTCTGTAGATGCAAAGGGGTTCAGGCTCCCTCCACAACGCCCCATGGCAAACCCGAGCAGGTTTGGGGGATGACAGCACAGGTCCCACTGATAACTCATTTGCCTTCAAAAGGCAGCTTTGGGAATGCTCCAGGCCACCCGTCTGGGACCATTTCAGGCAGGGATTTCAGCTCCTTGCTGTCACACTCTGCAGAAAAAAAAAATAAAAAATCTTCTAGCATTTAACCTAATTTATCCATTTCGGCATGCCCCAGGTAGCCTCAGCTCCCAGGCCCACATGTTCAGACCTGGGTATCGGTCTTAGATCTACCCCAGTCTGAACAGGGTAACCATCTCCAGCAGCTTACTGCTAAGGACGGCCCGAGAAATACCTTCTCAGCAAAATGTCAAGCTTCACCTCTCTCTGATAATACCTGCATACAAAGAAATTACATCAGAAATTACTTCCCTCAATCTCAGTAAAAGCACATTAGGAAAAACTCCCATTTCTAGGAAAAAGACTTGACAGCTGTGTTGAAATTACCTCTGGTAATTTTAACTGAGTGGAAGCTTTTATATTCGATTGCACCAAAAATGTAAAGCATGTCACTTATTAAGCTTTTATGTCTGACATTCAGTCTGGTACCTGAAGACATCTTTCTAGCAATCTGGAGATCATGCAGCTAATGTACTTGGAAATGGTAGAATTAGGTATGGTGGAAAGTCATTAAATTTGAAATTAAATGGGCTCTCTTGGTTCTTGAAGGTAATCTTAAAAAAAAAACAAAACAGTTCCTCCATAAAGTCAGAAAACATCTCCCATATTAGCTGTCTGAGCTTTCCTGTTCTTCCTTTAATAGCAACAATTAGTTGACTTGAGTATCACACCGGCTTCGCTGTAATTAAGGGGGGGAACCCACAGGCTCCCACAAAAATGAAGCATCAAGTCCTCCTCGCCGTTGGCACCAGGCAGAGCCCCTGCCTTAGTCTGAGCTTTTTTAGCCCAATTTCAAAGGTTTTAAAAAAAAAAAAAAAATGCCAAGCAAGTGGTCTGCCGCTCTGGCAAACCAAGCTATTTTCTACCCAAGGTTTCTTAGCCAGAAACATCAAACAGTACATCATAAGGCTGCCTGTAAGGGACAACTGCAGGGAGGGACAAAATCTCTCTTAGACTGGTCTATTAAAATCCACATAAAAATAAATATACAAAAATAGCTGAAGGAAAAATGCCTGTCAAACATTTAGGCCAAATTAAACAGCCTAGAAATGCTTAAAACGGTGTTGCCATGGTTTTGTACACCAGCAGGATGCTATGCCATCTACACTTCGGGGTTCTTCCCCGGGATCTGGGAATCCCAGCCCCATAAAGGGCGATCAGTGCAACACGGCGGGGCTGCTCCTCGCTCCTCTAACACATCCAGGCTTATTTCTGCAGGAGCCTGATGGTGTAGGTGTAGGTGCCTCAAGCTAAAACCCCTCGGATGCCTCCACTCACCGCGTACTCTGGGGTCAGCCATGCTCTGGCATTAGCAAGCAGCGCCGGTGACTTGTAGAGCTCTTTGGAAAATCTTGGTTCCCACCTTACGGCTGAGCTGAGGCTGTGCTCACCCGGAGCATACATGTCCTGCGATTCATTAAGTGGTAATGATCTCTGGGTGAACATTAATGGTCTTTGTGCGAGTATAAAATGATGCATCGCTGCCAAATATCTGGCTGCGGTTAACAGCTTCAACTCTAAAGGTAAGCACCGCAGAGGAAAATATAAAGGCGTTATTAAAAAAAAAAAAAACAACTCTCAAAATAAACCTTAAAGAACGATAAAACCAAAACATTACAATATAAACACACCCTTTTGTGCCTCTCTGTTGCAGCGCATACCGCAGAACATATGGCGTATAAGATCACCCATGGACCAGCGCTTCCCGTAGGGGCTAAGGGTAACCCGAGATGGGGAACAGCAAGACGTGCTTCCCTTTACTGCTGCTACCAGGGTCCCCTTCTGCGTTTCAGGTGGCTCTCGCCCCCCGAGGAGGGCTCTCGCCAACCACTAACCACACTCGTTAGCAGCGCGGGCGATCAAAACGGATATATCCTGACAAATAGAGGAAAAACGGGCGAGTTGGTTGGACCTGAGCATAACCACGGGACCTGCTGGAAACCCCACTCCTAAATTTACTCAGCTGAAGCGCATGTTCACAGGCACAAAGCCTGCGGTCCCGTTCCCCGTGCCAGCCCTGTTGTCTGCAGGGTACACGCCGCGCGTGGATCCGGGTGAAGTGCGGCTGAGGGGATGAAGGCAGTCTCATAAAACACGCTTTGATTTGTTTAATGAGCCGCTTATTGCCAAAGATGAAAGAAAGGAGCTAACAAACCTGGGGAGTGCTATTCATGTTGTTTTCTAGCACTTCTTGATGGAAAAAAAGATATGTTTCTTAGCTTTATACATGAGCTCACCGTCACCAGGGTCTGTAAAGCTGTGCATAGGGGTCCCGAAGCCCTGGGATATCATGTCGGGAAGGGCACCAGGAATGATGCCCGGAGGACATGGTGTCCCAGGGGTATCTGTCTGTCCTCCGGCCTCCCACCTGCAAAGTCCTATAGCACTGCCATACCCAGTGGGGAAGGGGCCAAGAGTCAGAGCCTATTGCTATTAGCTGCCATCTAATTAATCAAAAGAATAGTTTTAAACGGGACATTATAGAGCCGAGATGGGCCACCCCCAATTTCCCCACTATTGCTCCAGACCCTACGACGCAGTTCAAACATAAATATCCAGACAAACGTACAACCCCGCGCTCCTGCCGATGGCAGGTCCCCTTTATAACCCCCACGTCCCATTCACAAGGAGAGCAACGGCTGAAATCCGGACTTAAAAAAGGGCCCTGTACCAGAGTTGTGATGCTCCGGGACCCCGGGACTCCAGCCGCTCACCCCGAAATGCCAGGGGGTCTCATTAGCGCACGGGCCAGCCCTTTTCTGCGCTGTCTGGAAGATGAACAAATCCCCCGGATTCAGGGGTACGAGAGGCCGATGTAACGAGCTCTGCGCAGCTTCCGCGGGCACGAGGCACCGCGAAACTGCCGACGGCTACAGAGGTAATTTAAGTGGTGTACGTTTGAAGTGTGGTTCACACTAAGTACCAGTGGGCAGTAAAATACTTCTAATTATTCCCACATCCCTAAGTTTTCACACCTCCGTTTTTTTTTTTTTTATACTGAATTCCCCTGTTTTCTTTTTTGGAGTTAATGCTTTCTTTTTTTCAGGCAAAGAAAAGCACAAATATGGTTTGTTACACAAAATAAACTGTCATGCTCTGCGGTTTGGCTACAAAATATGCAGCATATACAGCATAAAAACACATTTTCACAAGGGATCATGTCAGACACAGCAGTTCCTGTCTCTAAACAAAAACAAGCTTTGTCTGCTAAGTCAGTTTTACTTCTTTGGCTAGGGAGAAGTTTTCAAAATTCTTCATTTCTTTTCAATTTATACAATTTTCACCAAGTATTTTCCAGCTCTGTGAACTGCCCAAAGCAGAGGCTGCAAGCACAGAGCCGAGTGTGGGCAAAGCGCTGGGGAACGCTCGCAATCGGGAAAAGTCTGAACGTGAACATGCAAATTCAGCACTTGGTGAATTTGTCCCCAAATATCCCCGCTCAGCTCCCCCTCCTCACGCTCAGCCAGCGTCAACACCAGCATCCCACAGTTTTCTGGCTCTCACAACATTATCGCGAGCCACAATTTATCCTCTACTCTTTTTCTTAAGGCACCAACTTCGATTCCTGCCAACACGTGAGGTTCTCAGCAGTCGTTATTTTCACAATTTTCAATTATTTTCATTCTCAGGCTTTTTAATCTGCTTTTCAGTTTAAAGGGCTGGAAATATGCCCCTTCAAAAGGCGGAGAGCTCGACACGGAGGGCTTCAGGAATATAAACACGGTGTGGGGTCTCGTGTCCCGTGCTTCTTGGATGCACAAGGCTGACAAAGTGTTAATATTTCTCTGGCCTGAGCTTAGTGTGTTATTGTCAATTTTTATTCTGCTATTGAATGCGTAGCCTCAGGCAAGCAGTTGCCCTCTTTGCCTCAATTTTTCAATCCATAAAATAACAAAGGAATTACAATACTTTGACAGTTATGAAAACACATGACATTTATACTCATTTTAGATAATGCTTACTTTTCAAAAAATGGATGCGTTGCCTCAAATTTCATGTTAATGTGCTGGACTATCATGGAAAATATCTCCAGAGGCAAACAGAAATGGTATAAAGTTCATGGCAGGTGGGACCAAAACTTCACAGCATGAGGCTGTAGCAAACCCCTTGCATCTGAGGAAAACCAAATCATATTATACCAGGAGCCCAAATGAACCAAAGAACATTATCACTTCATCTGTTCAACATTTCCTAAGCCTAAGGTGCCACAAACACATTTATATGAATGATTTTAGGCTAGATAGATGTCTTAATATTTAAGATGTCAGATGGAGTAATATGTAAGTAATTAGGGTTTGCCTTTCATTCAGTCTTTGTCAGGGGTACAGACTGATGGCCCTGGAGATTGAAGGCTTCTGTCTAGACAGTGAAAATACTCATTTTTAACACAACGAGCGCAAGCTTTCCCTGCCACGCTTTCCCAAAGGGGCCAAAAGCAGGACTGATCTATCCAGCTGCGGATGAGTCTTGTCTGGAAGAAGAGTCCTCCCTTTGGTAGTCTGTGGAAATACATTAATATACGGAGCACGTACAGCTGGGGTCCTGAGCGGCGCTGAACTGGTGCTGGTAGGGAGCACAGCCTCGGTGCGTGCCTTATGAGTGCTGCCCATACTAAGAGCAGTTAATATTTTTATTAATTACTCACTCAGTGCCTCTGCAAATCCACCACAAACAGGCTGTCTGGGGTTGTATCTCCACCCAGCCTGGGACATGCAGGGCAGCAGAACTCAGCCTCTCCTGAACCTCCTCGAGGCAGCAGATTTGCTTGAGTCGAGGGGGTTTGGCTCCTCCAGCGTGAAAGCAGTGGGAAACCACGGATAAGTGGACCAAGAAACAGAGGTGAAAAAGATGATTTTGAGACAAGTCTCCCAGGGGAGCGAGGGAGGTACTGGTGGAGGTGCCAAGTCAGTCCGTATCAGAGAAAAACAAAAGCATGAGAGTCCTCCTGCTTGCCTGAACATGACCAAGTCCTGAGGATTCGCATCAGACCTTGCTTTTGGGAAGCCGGCTGCATCCCTGGCGATCTGCACCCCCTCACTGCACAGTCTGGACTGGCACAAGCCAGCAGCAAGCTGCTGGCCCACGAGACCCTGGAACAGGTTGCCCAGAGAAATAGCGGAGGCCCCATCCCTAGAAACGTTCCAGGTCAGGTTGGACGGGGCTGTGAGCAACCTGATCTGGTTAAAGATGTCCCTGCTCACTGCAGGGGGCTTGGACTGGATGGGCTCTAAAGGTCCCTTCCAACCCACAGCATTCTGTGATTCTATGAGACGGGGAGACCTTTTTCAAATCGATCTACCGTTTTTCTCTGTGTTTGATACAGCCCTGCGTGGCCTCACGTGCTGCCCTGCGTGCCACCGAAACCCACGGAGACAGGGGATGGAGTCCCAGCTCCTTTCGAGGTGATGGGAAACTCAGGCTGACCTCAGCAGCAGTCTAGAGTCGGGAAGGAGGGACTTCTGCTCCTTATCTGCTGCTGTTACCATGACCCAGCCATGCCTATATTTATTGCCTATTCATACAACAGCACAAATTCAGGTACAAACGCAGCGCAGAACACAATTCATCAACTAGCCGTCAGCAGCGTTACATACGGACGCGCAAACCAGGTTTACGTAGCCCAACAGCAGGGCTACTCATATCTTCTCACTGATACAACCATTAAGATGAATGAACATCACAATTTTATCTGTTCACTTTTAGCTGTTGCCAGCCTTGTACGGTTGTGAAGAATCAGCAAAGGCCACTTAGCAGCAACATTTGACAATTCTGCTTTATTTTGCCCAGCTTCCCTATTAAAGAACGCCAGTTATTTGCAAAGTGATTTGTGAAAAGGTGAATATGCCGCGTGAAGGGAATGAAACCATTTCTCAAACTCCCATGCCCGCAAAAATTAATTCATCCTGTGGAAAAAAAGCTTCATTGAACTGCATGATATAAAAACGTGTTTCTCCCAGAAACTCAGAAACACACTGCCTTCTGCTTTTCCCTTCCCTGCCTTGGTTAATCTGCCCCAATTTGCCCTCTCCTGACAGAGCCCATTCCATGTGTCACCATTACCCGACTGAATTAGCAACAGCCCACAATAAATATTTAAAAAGAAAAACTTCACAGCGTGATGAGCAGACTTTTGCAAGTTGGCATAATAACAGCAGGAGAAACAAAAACCTCCAAGAAACAGCAGTAAGAATTATCAAAGGGTCTTCGGGTCTCGCATGCCAGAGCTGCAGCTACAACTGCAGGCAGGCATCGCACTTTGCTGATCTTGAGGCTCATTAGTGGAAACACAGCTGTTTTCTCCAGGAAATTGTCAGCCTCTTGATGTAATACGGGCTTGGTGGGGGGAAGCTGTTTTAATTACCACCTGGAAGTAGAGAGCAAGTGTTTACAGGTTGCAATAGGCTCTCCCCTGGGGAAGAATACAGAGCTTTCTTAACTCTTTAGTGCTGCGATCCAGGTATTTATTTACTTCTGTTTGCATTTGCGCAAAGCCTGGGAGTGGTGATGGATGTGCCTTGGGACGGGCTGATACAGAAGCAGCAGCGTAAATGTCAGTGACGTGAAGATAAGAACTCAAGAGCTGGTCGGCTCAGGCTGAGGTGCTGAGCAAACCAAGTGCAGCTCACTTGCAAGGCCTCTGGCACGCTCATTTTTAACATTTTAGCTCGGTGGCACTCTCAGCATGCAGTGTTCATCGCTGAGCAAAACAGATCAGGACCACAAGCACCTGCCTGGGAAGGTCTATATCAGATACCAGGGCAATTGCAGGCTCCAGGCACCCAAAATGCTCAGGAAACTACATCGTGCCTCACCTACAGTTGTACATCTGGGATACTCGTCCAAGAGCTGAAGGAGATCTGCTAGACATGCATGGGTTTTGTTTTACGTCTAAGTGCTGGGAAACTTGGGGGAATGCTAAGCAAACACACGCGTTAACCAGTCCACGATCCCAGCAAACACGCTGTATGGAAACTGGAAACACAAGGACAGTTTTACACGCTGACCTTGGTGACAGGGGCTGCATGTCGCAAGCAAGGCTGAGCAAGGGCTCTTGCAGGAGAGGCACCGCCAGCCCTTCGGTGCCTTCCTCTGCGTTCCCAACTGGCCAACAAAGCAGGCAGGTAAGTGGAGGCGAAAGGCTTAGCTAAAAATAAGTAGCGAGAATGCAGAAGTATCTAAGATTCGTCATCTATGCTGTTCATCTAGACACCCTGTGCGGTAAGGAAGGCTGCGGATGCTATCTGTAGAGAGCACTGCATGTCACACGTTCGAAAGCAGGATAAATCATCCTTCAGAAGAGGCTGGCTATCCCCAACAGCTATATACTTAGTTCAGGCAACTAACTTACTACTGGGCATTTAAGTTCTGGTAAGATAAATACCATTCTTGAGGATGTCTTATTTGATTAGGTATTCAATACGTCATTCCTATGGCAGCACTGCAAGTCTGGAAGCTCTTCAAGGTTATGCACATTAAAAAAAAACAAGAACATAACACAAAAAGCTAAAAACGTAACGCAGGCCCCAAATCAGCAAGACTTCAAATACCTTCTGCGGCTGACGACATGGCACACTGAGTTCAGCACTGTGAACGTCTGGTACCCAAACAGCTACAGCCCGCAGCGGGGAGGGGTGGTGCGAGAGCTGCCCTCGCTTCTGCAGCATCGCTGCTGCGCGCTCAAGAAAGGCAAGCGCAGCTCTGGGGCGGCGCGGGTGCTTTAACAGGAATGCAAAGTGGTGTGGGAAGAAGGAGAGGGAGCCAAGCAGCTGGCTTCAATTAATCATCAGCTCTCTTGGAGGCTGGGAGGATGACTCTGGGGTGGCGAAGGCCAGACCTCATTGGCTGTGGGGAGGGATGGAGGGGAGGTGGGTGGTGTGGGCAGGCTGCGATGTGGCGGGGCAACCTCAGGGCGGGTTGGTTTGGTGCGCTGGGGAGCAGCGATGGGGGGAGAGCTCTGCAAATAGCATCGAGCCAACAGCTAGATAAATACAGTTATTCTGGTTTTGACTTCGGGAGAGCTTGGGGGGGAGGGCTGATAACTGTAGTTGTTATAAATACTGTTATTTTGTGGGTTTTCTTAATCCCTCCATCTTCAAGTTCTCTTTTCTATTTCTTTTCTCTGTAGCTAATTCACTTTCGCTTGCTCTCGGGGGCTCTGCCAGCAGCGGGATAGTTGATGTAGCTGAACTCTAACAGCTCCACGTGTGGGAAAAATACTCCAGCTGCTACCAAGAACAGCATTTACAACCGTGTTTTTAAGTGTGTTTTTGGAAGCACAGGTAAAACCGTATCGGTGTAAGACTGCGCTCCCAGTTCCTGTCCCTTTTGCATCTAAATGAGCCCCCACTCCTGCAGGAACATCTCCTCTCTATGTAAATAACACCGCACTTCCCCGGAGGCCCGTCTCTACCCTATGTAAATAAAATCGCAGCCCCTCCAGGCCTGTCAGAGCGAGGTATTAATGAGCCTGCAAAATCGTTTCTTCTCTCATTTGGTTTGGCAGCACAGATGCTTAAGTCTCTCAATGTGTTATTCAGAAAGTTTGGAAAATGTAAAGTACGCCTGAGAGAAACGCCAAATCCCTTAACTCGTGGGGGAAGTGTTCATATAACTTGGAGGGGAAAAAAGCGCTCTCAGCGGTGTTTACTGTGTGCATTAAAACTTCCCAGTTGTTAAGAACTGGCTGTATCTGCACAAGAGCTATCTGCTAATAAACAGAAGCACCCAGACGATGGTAAAAATAGTGAGTTTCTGCAAATTAAGTCCCCATGTGCAGGCCAGGCAGGGCACATCTATTTGCAACACCAAGGAGAGATGTTGCTTTTATTATAACACTAGGAAAGACTTGTCAGAATCCATGCCAAAATGGAAGAGTTTTTTGGGTTTTTTTTGTTCTGGGTTTTGTTTTTTTTTTTTAAGTATGTCTTAGCTGAAAGTCAAACCCATGGGTATGTACCAGCACTGCCCACTGACTTCAGTGCCAGCCACGCCAAGAGGAGATGGGATGGGTTATTCCTATGTGCAGGAAGGGTTAAATTCCTGAATGCAGTAGTGACCTTGAGCTGGTGGTGTCTCTCCTCCAAAGCCCTCGTACTTGGTGGGATCTGGAGGAGACCAGGAGCCTGAGAGCAGTGCAGGTAAGCTGGGATCCAAGCGCAGCTTTCCATGGCAGGTCCTCACCTCCGAGGGATGGGGGTTAGCGGGGAGCATCACCCCCAGAGAGCAGAACTGCTGGCTTTCACCTGCTCATCCTTCTGGTGACTCCCTCCTGTCTCATCGTAGTGGTAACGGGGTGGTCATCCCCCACAGCTCATGTGCACACCACGGTGATCTGCCCTGCATAGTACCGCGTTGTGCTCGCCCGGTTCAGGGCTCTGCGGGCTGAAGCGATGATGTTTAACAAGGGATTCACTACAGCAGTGCTCGGGCTTCTGGTTGTCTTAGCCATCCGCAATTTCACCATGAAATCAGTAAGTGATCAATTTCTTTACCTGCTTTTGCATAACCTTGAAAGAAGGTGATGTAAGAGCACCTCGTGAGCCATGAAAGACTGGAAGGGGCCACTCCCAACATCTGCTCCAGGCAAACGTGACCTGAGCTCCGCTTCTACCAGCTAAGGGACAGAGCAGGACCTGCTTCTGGCATCTCCTCCTTCTGCCGAGTCCAGCCGGGCAGGACCCCAGCGGAGACTTTGGGATTTCAGCTCCAAAGCATCTGGCTCCCTCTTGTGCTCCCCGTGTTTATGGCAGGAGAAGCTGGATGGGACAAAGTCCGGCTGGTGCAACCCGCTGGCGGAGGTGGCCCCTGCTCAGCTCCTCGTGTCCAGCCTGAGGAGCAGATCACATCAGTAGCTGTTAGCCAAGACCTGACCTGATATGGACCATCTCCATCTTCTGGTACTCTTGAGCTTGCCAGGAGATACCAAGCTGTTCCTGGAGCACGGCTAGGGAATAGGGTGCGCAGCTCCATATGCGCTACGTGCAGCCTGCCGCTTGTAGCTTGATCGGGGATGAGTTGTGACTGTCAGCCATAGCTTCTACCTTGGAGAAAATCCACCCTTCTTCTGCGCGATTCAGCGCAAGCGACAGCACTGCCATCTGTACCTACCGCACTCAGCGTGCGACGCGATTCCTCCTCTGCAATGTCACAAATTTAAGGAGTATGAAATGATTTCACCTGTACAAAGATAAGAGAACTTTGTGTTTCCAGTATTTTATACAGCTTTTTTTTGGCAAAGTAATCTGTGTTGCTGGTCCTGATCTGTAGTGCTCCTATGACAAAGGTAGGAGCAGTAATGAGTGGGGAAATCCACCTGCAATTTAAGGCAATGCTCCAGCAGCCGTGGCTGCTGCCATTAGAGGTAGTATTTCTTCTTAACTGAGTTACTTTTAGGAGATTTCTTTAAAGGTCATGAATGGGTGTCAGGAGACAAAGGAAAGCTGTGTTAGGCGAAGCAGAAAAAAAGGGACTTGTTTTCAAGCAGATGTTCTGCAACCCTCTACACCTAAGGAAAAAGTAAGTACAACCAGACCGGGCTCCGTCAATTCTGAATTATTGTGCAGTTTTGACTTGATTTTTCTGTTTTGGTTTGTTTTTTTTTTAATCATAATTAAAATTAATCATTAAATGTTTTTTTTTTCTCTTAGCCAAGTTGCCTGTTTATCTTCAGGCAGCCTGCTGCAGAAATGGGGGAAGACTCCCATCCTCTAACGGCAGGTGAAAATGGTGAAGTATCTACATGTGATTTCACCATGCTCTTAGTTTAAAAGAGAGGGATGGAAATGGTCCCTTCATCAGTAACTGCAGCAGATTGAAGGGTAGAAGCCCAAAGGACAAGAAATGAGTTATTTTGAATTAAATTGGATAGAAGCCACGTATCCCATAAACACCCACCAGCCACACTAAACGCGAGGGAAGAAGTCACCGCAGAAATGTGGTGCGAGGGAGAAGGAATTTCCCCAACGTTAGCTTGGCCCTGCTCTACAGCTGCTTTTCTCTTGCACAAGATGTGCAACAAAACAGGAACGCGTGTGTTTGTTTACAGGAGCCTCCCGAGAGCCTCGGCTCCTCCGGATACACAGACTGCTAAGTTCATCTCCTCTCTCCTGGTGGGAGTACGTCCCCATCCGACCCCAGCGGGCGGCAGGTACTGACTCACCGACCACCCTGAGCTCACCCTCGGCTGATGACTATTGTCTGTTTTCATCTGGGTTTTATGCTCCTGAGTCTCCAGTGTGGCCGGATGAAGATGTAAGCCTAAAAGCTGTCTTAAAGAATGAGTTATTTGCTAGCAACGCTCTTTATTTTTCCTACACGTTTTTTTAATTTTTATTTTTAAGTAAGACACATGGCTCCCAAAAGCAGCAAGTGCTTCTTCCTCAAGAAAATGTCACTCTGGCATTGCAATCTTTCAGGAGAGGTGACAGGTCTTTTGTAGTACCTGCTTTTTTAACAAACGCACAGAGAAAGTTTCAATGCAACTCAAAGGTGGCAGAGGCAGTTTTGATGACAACAATTAAACCTGAAGGAAGAGCTTTTTTCCTAAGGGAACAACCTCCTTCCTGCAGGAATTGAATACATCTTTGACACTGCATAATTAGAGGCACAGGTACAATGGGGAGCAAAGGAGGCTTTGTCCTCCCTTTGCCACCCAGAGCAGGCTTTGCGCCAGTCATGGCAAAAGGACCCCAGCAAACCATTCCTCCTCCGTCCACCTCCTCCATCCCCTCTGGTCAACAAGATTGCTTTTGCCTCCAAACTGTGTGTTATTTTCCTGCTAAGGGATGTCAAATTGTCTCTCAAATCCTCAGGTTTTCAGGCGACAGAAAATGGTGTTTACCCCACTGACCGCAGTGGGGTGCTGCCAGGAACCGGGCTCAGATTCTGCTGCTATTTGTGACCTTTTTTGAATTATTTTTTAGGCTTTGTCAGTAGGAGTTGTGCCTTAAGTCAAAATTTGGAGTTTAATAGATGCAGCAGTGGTTTCCTTGCCACAAAAATAACTGTGAGAATGAGAGCTGGCAAGTCTCTTAGCAGACCTAATAGTGATTTGTTTTGTTGTATTTGTTTAAGTATTCATGGTAATGAAAAAATCTGACTTTTGTTGCTAAACATCTATTGTTTTCCATGGTATCTGCATCATGAAGGAAGGAACAAATACGTTTCACTTATCATGTTATTCTGAAATGCTGTTTATATTTACAGCAAACACTAGTCTATCCTGGCAGATCACAGCTTTTTTTTCCTGTTACAACAAGCAGGTTCCTCTGTGGAGCAGCTCAGTCAGTCACAGGCCGTACGTGCCACGGCCTCTCTACTATCACTAGTAAAGACCCTGTGCTGCCCTGCCCTTGCACAGCTACAAGGAACCATCACAGGTGACAAAGGTCGGGTGTTCCTGGCCAATGCTGCTGCAAATCCGACCTGAAAAACTAGCCCCAGAAAGCCTGGAGTGTAACAATAGCTACTATTTACTAATCTACCCCGGCTCCAGATCCCTATTTACTCGGCACTCCATAAACACAAAACAACCAACACAAAGCTCTTTTTGTCTAAAGAAATGACATCGTGGGTATGAGCCCAGAGACAGCAGATGGGAGAACACCGGGAAACAATGAGACAATGCTGGCTGGTGGGTGAGAAACGAGGCGGTGGCAAAGGGGCGTTTGACGAGCGAATCTGAAGAGGAGCTGTTACAACTGAACCAGTCGTATTTATTCAACAATAAAATTTTACTCAGCCGTGATGTTTTCAAGATTTTCAGTTTTTGACTGAAAATCGTTCAGTAAAAACGACTTGCTTGCCAGGCAACGAGACCTGAATGACACCTGTACCAGTGCTGCAAACCGTTCTGTTGTCAAACTTGACTCAAAAAGCGATGCTCAGCCAGTAGTGACCAATCAGGATTCAAACTGACACCAGTGCCACTGGTTTACCAGTCTAGCCCTAAACGTTTCTTGACATGACTAGGAAATACTAATGCTATGAAATCAGAAAAAAATGAGGCTCTTCAAAAGACAAGGCAAGACCAATCCGGACACTAGTAAAGAGCACTAATTTCATTAAAGGATTATCCTTCATAGAGGATTTTCTCTTTTACAATGTTGAAAAACTTCCCATCTTTGCTGGTTTAACAACTTTATCTTTCATTGGCATAATTGCAATGGATAATCAGTCATGACAAGAAAATGCCTAAAGCATTTCTTAGGCTTTAGGTTTGGGCTTCCAACCCAAAGTCTCGGGGTTGGTTAAAAGAACACGGACACAATATTTTGTATAACTCACTTCTTTAATGGCATAAAAACTTACAACTTTTCCTGCACCTCAGACTAAAGAGCCGGTGCTCTGTATGTTTTGACAAAGTATTCTGAACACACTGATATCACAAAATAAAAGGTATTTTCTAAACAGGATTTATAAAAAGCCTAAATTAGGATAGACCCTTGTACTGGATATAGAAACAGATTTGCATAAACAGAATCTGATTCAAGAGTCTAAATGCCCCAAGATTCTCCCATCAAAACTTTAGATATACTTTCATGTCTAAATAACATGCTGCAAAGGGATGCTGCAGATGCCGTTACAGCTGGGAAAAAAAGGTTATCGGTCCTATGAAAACAAACTCACTTATTTTCTACTATCAAGAACTTCCAATGCCATCTTCTAAGGTCTTTCTCAAGACATGACAAGCCTGTAAATTTAGTAACCATTCCGTCCCCTCAAGGGTCAAAGCTCTACCTTCTTCACGCATCTCAATGACTTCCTTTTGCAGATAAAGGCAACAGAAAAAGGCCACCATTCCTGTTCCCAGTGGTCATCTCCTTGCGCAAAGAAACATAACTCAACTTCAACGCAGTATTTCCTATCAGGTTGGTTCGCCCAGCTTTGTCAGTCTGACCTGTTATGCTAATGAGAACTCTTTAAAAAATTCTCTTTTCTCATCATGTGCTCCCTGACAGCAAGACAGAATGAGCGTGCATGTGCCCAGAACGCAGCTAACAAAAGGGCAAAGGTGGCTGTATCTGGACAGAGGAGGCCTAACTTCTTCAGTCTCTAAGCTCACGAGAGAGAGAGATCATTTCTTTCCTGTTCTGAACTTAATTTTGTATTTGGGGGGGAATGGGTTTGTTCACCCTCACGTGCGGACTTCCCAGCCTGCGAATGGGGGGCACGTGAGAGATTAGTCTGTATGAGAAGCATGATGTGTGAAAAACATGAACACTAACTTTCTACCTGGTTTGAAACAGGCTCTGAATCTTACTGCTCACCTCCTTTCTAAATTCAAAAATGTCAGAAGAATCTCCTATAACGTCAATGTGAGTATCAAAAAAAAATATCAAAACATACGGGTAACGGGGGTTTAGACTTTTGCATGCCCATTTACATCTCTGCTTTTGATCTCTGGTGTGCTTTTCAAAGTAGATCCGTTCTTTACGTAAAGCCTTATGGAGTTTTATAGACTGATTTTCAATATTCTCTTTGACTTTTAATACCTGTCCAGCATCAGACCTACTTCCAGCATTCTCAATGTATACTGTAGTTATATCACCATCAGTGATGTCAGAAATTACAACATCATCATTTACTAGGAATGTCCTGGGAAAAAAGTGCTTCATGTAGCGATATATATCTGTGTCAAGAACAACTGCTTGTTTTTTCCCATCTGCATCATGAACGAAATTACTCGTCTGCGCGGTAAGTCCGTGTTGCTGTAGCCTCCTCCTTGGTCTCTGATGGGACTTACTTGCTTCTCTTTTGTTCTTCTCTGAAAGGGATTTTGCTTTTAGTACGAGAAAGTCTCTCAGCAATTTGATTGCTGGAAATGACCCTTGAACAGAAATATGTCCATTGGATTGCAAAGGACCAAAGCTCAAAGCTGTGCTCTTCTTCTTAAATTCTTGTATCAGATCTTCTAAAACAAACTGGTCCTTGAAAATAGACATATTGAGGACAGATGTGACAGAGCTGAAGACCTAGAATTTTGAATTAGATAAGTTAAGTAACGGTTAACATAGCAATGGAAGTACAACTAGGTAAATTATGCATGAGCTTACGTTTTCACAGTAACGGGTTACTTTCAGCGGATAGTATCTGGACAACCTCCTGTCTTCCAGTCGATGTTCATCCTTCTTTAGAACACTCTCTACAACTAAAGAGAAAGCCGGATTCACTTGTGCAGTAAGATAAGGCATCGTTGTCCGTCTGATGGCAGGAACACTTCACGGGTGTTTTTCTCTTGGTGCCTTCCCTAACAATTTCCCATACATACACGCGGGCAATTCGATACTCTTGCCTGATGTTTTATGTGTTAGTCAAAATTGTTCAGAGAGAGACAGAAGCCTGTCTTCTTAGAACACTAACTGGCAGCAATTTATTCCTCAAAGGCCTGACTACAAAAATCATATCTGTTATGCACGGTATAAATTTATTCCTAAAAACAAACAAAACAAATGCTTTGCACAAAGCCTGTTCAGAGTCACATCTTCACTGAACAGAAATAAAATCCTAAAACTTTGACTGACTAAAAGAGAGGTGTTAGTCTCCCAGTTCTATAAAATCCTAGTACCAGTAAACAACTTAAAATCATTTGAGTTAGGGTTAACATTCTAGGGCTAATTCTTTGGGGGATGGCTGTATTTAGTATATTAATCTAAATACCTTCTTGATCTTCAAAAGTTACATACGCAACTCCTTTTTTCGCTGTTGGATACTTTACTTCTTCCACATCTCCCCCATTATTCCTCGACATTTGGAAATGAATCATCAGTATGTCAGTCATGACATCATCCTGCAGAAGGCCATCTGGAATACCAGCGATGACAACTGTCCTTGCTGATTTAGCAGCTTGTCCCGTTGCCTGCGCACAGAGACACGGCACACTGTAATCGCGAGGAGTACCAGTGACCTCCCGAAGAGGTTACCCAGATTCGCCCCGATGGCTGAAGTGACGCCCCTTCCTTTTGCACAGACAACATGCGCATTTAGTAGCTAATTTAAGACGACTGCTGAATCAGATTTCGGTGAATGCCAGGCTCCCTCAGGCACCTTTCTATTTCTGTGCAGTAAAAAATGGCCTGACTCTTAAGTGTAATTTACACCCTCTCAGTATCTTTCAGAGCAGTAAAAATTAGATCTAAATTCAACAGCTTCTCAAATGAAAGGTCCAGTGTCACACTGATAAGGTTGTTTGCTCTGATTCTAATATTCAAAACTTGAAGAGAATGACAAATTTTAATTGCATGTTCTTGTTCAGTAAGGATTGTCTTTTCCGAGCGGAAGGGTCAGATTCAGACTGTCCTTACTTGTTAAATTCATGAGAGCTGGGATCTAGGGCTGTGCTCTGACTCATCTCTCCACTTACTAAATGGATAACCTTGCTAAATTGGAAGAACATCATTCCAGTCATCTGAGACTCGCAGTGCGTAAAACAACTAACTACACACATGATTTTCATCCGAGCCAAACCTCCCAATGCTGCAAACATGAAACCCATCTGAAATAGGATTTGCATCCATGTCTTGCTAAGAAAAGTATATTTTCTTTCCACTCTTATTACACAGACATAAACAGAAATATTTCACTGGGAATATCACGGCAAAATGACTGTAAACGGTGGAACACTGAGTAAATTTTGTAACAGTTCACTGACTTTTTGGAGAAAAGAAAATAATTCAGTATGTCTGCATGGCAGCGTTCATGGGAACGAACTGTCAATAACTTCAGAGCGACTGTACTCGAGGTCAGTCACTCCATCTAAATTCTTTAGACTTCTCTGACAAAGTTTGTTCTGGACCTGCGCTGCATAAAACATTAGGGCCAGCACAGCAGTTACAAAGCCTGCAGAATGTGCCGCTGGGGGCGAATGCTTCCTCAATGTCCATCCAAAGCCTTGTGGACCACCACTGCAGTGTTTCTGAAGGGAGTGAGCAGACACATTCGATGAGACTGTGCAACCACCCAAGCTTTTAATTCATGAAGACGTGAAGCCTTTTTTTATCACCCATCAAATTTAAAGAGGCAGGAGCTTTAATTATATTAGGCAATTATTTTGGTGGTAAGGCTCATGCGAAAGCAAGTTTCTGCACTAATGAGACATGAAGAGAATATAAACAGAGCGCTTCCAAGATTGACAGAGTTTTACGCAGGGTTTTCTCACGCTTCACACAGCCGATGCAGCCCGTGCATGAGCGGGAGCACTCAGCTGCCAGACAGCATCTCGCACCTTGCCAGCTGGTATTTTGGAGCAACGCTTGTGCCTACTATTGGGGTTAGAAAAAAAAAAAAAACATGAACGTAGAGTTCGTTTGTGCTGAATCACTTCTAAGACAAGTCTGGTGGCTGTTGCTAGACAGGAATGCGGAGCTGCCAAAGGTGCCGCAGGGACAGGGGCGGGTAAGGGAGAGGAGCACCGCAACGCTGGCCACCGGTTCTGCGCAGGGCCAGGCCCCGCATTCGCCGTTTCTTGGCAAATGCGTTACACAGATCAACGCTGACAAGAGCTCGGATACCAAGGCTTACCCCTAGACCTCATCGGTTCTCGCTGTTATTAAAAAACTGCAATATTAGCACTAGTGAGAGGGCAGTCAGGCCTGTTGCCACCACTCACTGGAGGGCCAGGACAGCAGGCCGTGGCGGATGGCGCTGCTGGCTGAGCACCGGGTATTTCTGCAGTGCGGGAGCCAAGCGAGGGACGGACACGATTCCCTCGTTTCCTTCGTGCCGCCGTTACTTGTAACCCCCTGAGGCCTGTAACAAGCGGCGCAGGAGCAGGCCGCACTTTCCAGCCCGGCCGGCGGGACCACCCCGCGGGCCCGCGGAGCGCCGCTCTGAGGGGACCCCGGAGGCGGGAGCGGCCCCGCGGGAAGGGCCGGGCTCTCCCCCCGCCTCAGCGCCCCCGCCCTTCCCCGAAACCTCCCGGCGGGAACCGGCCCTTTCCCCGCGCAGGGACGCTGCCCCCCGCGGCCCCGGCCCCCCGCGGGACGCGACGCTCTCCTCACGGCCCTGCCCGCCCGCCCGCCGCAGGCACTTGCCATGGCCGTCGCTCCGCCGAGGTGCGGCCTTCCCCGGCCTCCGGGAGAGCGGGCGGAGGGCGGCTGCCTCCCGAGCACCGCCTGTCCCGCCGCCGGGGGCACTCGGGGAAGAGCGGGAGGGCTCGGCCCGCCCCGGCCCGGCGGTGAAACCGAAAGCGAAACGGCGGGCCCTGCATTTCGGCAGCCCC
>VYZW01043818.1:97101-118474 GCA_013401315.1 Balaeniceps rex
GGGGGGCTCCTCCGCACCGCCCCCCGCCGGCCCCGCCGCGGGGAGGCTCCAGAAGCAGCAGCACCCCGGTTTGCCCAAGAAGTGGCAGGAGCTCCCCGGGACCCGGCGTACCTGGTCTTGCTCGCCCTCGTCGCACCCTCCCGATGGTCCCTTACCGTGTGCCCTCAGCGCAGGGCTGCCGGGGCCAGCTTCCCGCAGGGCGAGGCGCACACCGACACGGCCACCCAAAAGCTGTCCTGAATGTGTACGGCCACCCCGGCACCCAAAGGGGCCCACGCTGTGCGACCGACCCACTCGACACTGAGGTTCGGCTCGTGGTGGAAGCTGCAGTGATGGAAGCGAAGTACTTGGCGCGTAGTACAGGTATAAAAAGTCACAGCTCTTCTTCAAACTTCCAGTCAAAGATAAATTTACTCCAGTAGGTAGAAAAAAAGGATATTGCCATTTATAGAAACATCGCCTAAATTCCATATTCTTGTTTTTCATCATTAAAACAGTTTTTCAGCCTTTATGTGGCAGCACTACTGCTTTAAAATTTAAACGGTATAATCCATTCATCAGAGAGAAAACGGAGACATTTACAAATACTGATTGTCTCAAAATGTTACTTAAAATCTCTTTGATTTTATGTACTTAAAACCCGTAGCTTCTCACTACTCCCACACACTGTGATACCTTATGAGAACTTTAAACTTCTTCCTTTTTCAAGGATTTACTTCTCAACATTGTATCAGTGAGGCACAGTTAAAATTCACGACGTTTTTTACCTTCATCAGGTTTTTCCCCCCTTGCTTCTTAAGCCATCTGATCTTACCAACATTTTAAGACGGTTACATGCAAAAGTACGCAATCTCCATAAATACTCCAGTACTGCTACTTTTTGTTATTTCATAATTGTCAGGTAATCAATCCATGCCTTTGCATGCACTAAACAGTAAGAGGTGCTACAGTCATGTGTATCTCACCCAACAGTAAATTCAAAATCAACTGTGGTGCTAGCAGCCTTTTAGTTTCCCATACTCAACTGTATTTACTGCCTACTACCAGTTTCTCTGGAATAATAATACCTGAGGTGTATTCGTAGTGCTCTTCTTGCACTAGTTCGGTGCATTGTCCTTTTTCTTCATACTAAAACGTCAAATACTAGGGAAATAAATTCTTTTCAATGTTAGACCCATGCTACTTTGAACTCAAGATTACCGTTGCCAAACCATTTCAGCCCCCAAGGGTAGCAAATAAAAAGGACGACAGCAGAAAAGGAAAAACATTCGTCCTTGGAAAAGAAATCCTTCTCTGACCTTGCGCTTCCATTTTATTTCAAAGATCTTTTAGAATGGGAACTGGAAGGATGAACTGGAAACAAGAGGGGGACTTTACACGCTGAAAAATTAATTTGCCCTAAACTCTATATGCCTTTTTCCAACTGACCCCTCTCTATATACCCTCCCAGAGCCAGCAGCTGGCCAGTCACACGCAACAGAACAGATACCTCAGACACGACGCTCACCATCAGACTGTTTCACCAACATTGTCACAAAGCAATCTGTTTTAGATAAAGAATCATCTCAATTCTTAACTGTAATATTTTAAAGTAAGCAAAATAATGAACAAAAATGAGAAAAAATGTAATTGTAGAAACAAACATTAAAACCAAGCAATAAACCAGGCTATTAACTCATCAGCTCAGCAGAATTTTCATCAGCTCCTAGGCGAAGTAACAGCTAAAAGCAGTATTACTGCTATGGTATTTCTCATAAGGTGCAATTTTTTGAGTACATCTGTGGTGCTTTTGCACACTCCCTTTTTCTATTTTAATTTTTTCACTAATTTGATAATGCAGATTTTATGAAATCACAGGATAACTGCTTTCAGGTATTAGAGTTATGCAAAGTCTGTGCCATTACACAAATCAGAAAGACAGGTAGTTCCTCTTTTTCAAGTATAAATTTCAGAACACTGAAGTACAATGTCTGCATAGCTTCCTATGCCTCTTGATGAAGCAAAAGCTCAGAAATTCATGAGTTCAAGCTACAATTTTCTACATGTCATTCTAAGTATCCTCCTCAAAACAAACACATGTCACTCCTTTTGATACATATTTGATTTTCTCTATTTCCCCACCACTATTACTAGGCTTTTGAAAATGAATTTCAATCATGTCCTGTATACTTTCTTCATCCTCTTCTGTCTCTTGAATTCCTTTCAACAGGACCGTCTTCTTAGAAACCCCACAATAGAGCTATTGAGGAAAGAAAAACAAACTTGTATTACACATCAGCTGTTGCATGTACATCTAAAAGAACTGACAGACACTGGAAATAAACATATCCTTGATCAGATATGGCTAGCATCTTTAATTACATATTAAGACTTTGGACGGTGTGGTGTATTTCTGTCACTGAAAATATCTGAACTCTATCACACACCACCGAGTCCATAGGCAATGCACCTAGCCTCCTTAACCGGTGCGTCCTACGCTCCTTAATGCACACACACACTGGATTTGGGGATCTCCGATGACTCTAGACAGCATCACTCCATAAAAATCCATGCCAATACATGATACTCACCTGCAAAGAATGCTGTTGTATCTCATAAACGCACACACTCTAGTCAATGCTTTAATTATAAAGGCCTGATTATATACACAATACTGACTTGATTACAATCTATTCGTACAAAGTAAAAGACAATTTCAGTGAGAATATGATGAGCAAGCAGACTAGTGTTACAGGAAAAGAAGTCATTATTTGGGTTGAATGAATGAATGAAAAAAATGAATGAGCAAATGTTTCATAGAACAAGGGTCTCTGCGGAGACTGTCAACAAGGCCTCTCATTAGGGATGAATATGACAGTGCTTTGTGACTTGGAAAAACGTTGTTGTGTCTGCTATTAACCTACTTTGCAAACAATTTAGTATCTGCCTCCTGTCTAGCACAGGCATTATGGTAAGTAATGATATAATTTGATCAAGGAAAGACACGCACACCCTTTTAAAATAAATTACAGCTTTCACACTACAAAACAAGATTATCAGCAGAGCAGCACATTGCAGACTCACACTTGCTATTAAGTTTCACAAAGTGCATGACACAAAAGCTTCTGCAGTCCTCAGAACTGCAAATTCTGCCCATATCTCATATTTCCCACGTATCTGTTCTATTTATAGAGGTTAGCCTGGACTAGACTCTTTTACCTGAAACTTTTCCAAGCGTACATCGGTGCTTGGGGACACAGAAAGCCTATAGCACCTTCCATTTACAAAGAAAGGATGTTCAGTACATCTCATAAAGCCGTGAGCTGCTGTAATGGAGAATAAGAAAAATAAGAGTAAGAGCAATATAATCTAAAACGCATTTTGTAAGCATATCAAAGAACAGGCTAATCTTTCCTACATGGATTTAGAAACTAATATATGATAGCACACTTGTAGATTCTTCATATGCATTTTGAAAAAAGTTTATTTGGCATTTCAAAAAAAAGCAAAATCGTTAAATACCCACAAAAGCTCCTGAAATAAATTTAAAGCAGCTGCTCTAAATGGATGTGGCTCCACTGATCTTCATAGAATTTCATACAGTTGGGCAATCTGAATGCCTGTCTAACTTCATTGTCACAAAACGAGCTAAAATCAAACACATTTTCCTAATTTTCCTTTTGCAATCTATGTGTCTAGCGATGCAAAGAAAAAAATAAGCTTTTAACAAAGAAAGAAGTAAAGCTCGCAAACTGCCTATCAGGTCATGTTTGATCAAAAAGGAATATGATGAAATACTGCTTTATTTACAGATGTGTGGCTGCACCCACATCTTTTCCTGATCTACTTAACTCTCCGTGGGAAGAATTTGCTATATTCAGTGGTTAAGTTAACACAGAATATAATATGGAATGGAACGTAACACAGAATAGACAATATGGCCTGTACATCTAGCTAACAAAATATTACATACTATACCTCCAGGCCTGAGGAACGTAATAACAGCTGTTCCAGACTGCTTGTCATACTTCACATTTTCTACTTCGCCTCCTCCTCCCTGATAAGATTTGTAGAAATTCAGCTCTAATTTGTCTCTCATCCAGTCTTCAGGAATGGATAGCTCAGGTACTTCGGAAATGTTGATCTTCTTTCCAGAAATAGTGACATGGAGCTAAAAAAATAATTTTTTTGTCCACTTTGTGACTGAAAACACCCAAAAAACTGAACCTAAAGCTTTTTAAGTACTGCAAGTTCGTAACTTTATAGTTTCATATTTCAGTTGATTACCTTGAATTCGATTCCCATTTCAAGTGTAAAAGGCTTCACTCTCACATCTGTTGTTTTGTTGTCCAGGTTCACAGTATGCTTACCCATCTTTATCAGTCTCTGGGCAACTAAGGAAAATCACAAGTTTTCAGATATGAAAAGCCTTGTTTAATCATTATAAAACCAAAACTATTCCCCAGTTTCTTAAGCAAAATCACCTTTTACATCAATAAAGGAGAAATAAATAACAGTTAGGCAACCAGAGCCCACTATCCGTGTCTTTAGGCATGTCTGTTCCCATAAAATCTCACTGGTTACAGGCAACAGGTAAAATATTATACTATGTTTAGAATAGTATAGGATAGTAGAATCTTTAGGCCGTCAAAAGATGCTCTCATTGTATCAAACACTAATACTAGACTTCTCATATTGCCTTTAAAATATCTTTGGATGAAAACCACATCATTACCACGTGCAGAGAATGCCTATTAGCAATGTTAGTTTTTCGCTGAAAGAAATGAATCGGACACTAGCTTTGTATCTGCAAAATACTTGCGTAACTGCGTTACCCACCCAGCAGGCCCAGCCAGACTGCCTGCAGGCTCCTTGCAGGCAGGCACCAGGCTGTCCCAACAGCAAGCACCTCAGTGGGAAGCAGGCTGCACCAGCCCGCTGTTGCCTCAGATCTACCCGTCACCTGATGTGTACGTACCCTTAACCAACATAACTGCTGTCAGAATAAGGCGCTGCCCAGAGTAAAGAAAATAATCAAATTCTGCTGTCAAAACATTTTGAATCATTCTTGACAATACTCTGTGAGGTAGAAACGTATTCCCAATTTCAAACACCAAGTATTGTTTGTATTAGCTGAGAGCAGAAATCTGGTAATCCAACAAAAACATACAGCGTGCTCGCAAGAATTTTTTTCTACTGTGTGGTATCATAATAGTGCAAGGTTCTCTGTGTATTCTTTCTTTCGCTGTTGTTGATTGTTTTTCCCCAAAATGTTTATGTAAATCTTTTCCCTTTGGCAATGAAATACATCTGAGACGTTCATTTTATACTTAAAATATGCATCATACCTTCTTCATCTTCAAAAGTAATCAGTGCCTGGTTTTGATTCAGTCTGAATGGGATTTTTGTAGTTACACCAAAAGTACAGTCAGTATTCATATCTGGATAATCATCCTTCATGTCTTTCATGTCAGTGAACTTCATTTTCATTTCTGCTACCTTTTTTTTAATCTAATAGTTTAGAATCGAGATAGAAAAAAAAATCATTTCTGTAATTCATTGCAGAACAGAAAAATGAACAGTAGTCTTTCCTTGAAGTGCTACATATATTTTGGATTTTTAAAGTTTAACAGTCAAGCAGATTGAAGTCATGGCTGGTAAAACAGGTATAACTCTTCTAACTAAACTCACTAGTTGTACTTGTCTATCCCGGGGATTTTTGTTAGTGAGGTGGGTTCTTTTTTCCCCTTGCTTAACTTTGAACTTAAACTTTACCTTACACAGTAAAAATTCAATTGAAGTCCACAGGGATTTCCACCTGCAGAAGTAGAATACTTCTGGTATCTAAAATTTGCAAAATGCAAGTATCAGTCACTTGTGTTGCCATTTATTTTTGCCTAATTGCATCACTGCTCTACAGCAATGGGAAGTCTGCTAATAAACAGCCTTGTATGTTGCCATCTTAGTAAAATAGATAAGGATATCTAAGTGTTTTATAACTAGGATAGTTTAAAACTGTTCATAAAAATGTTGGTTAGGAAAGGCTGCTTTGATAGACTTGAGGGAGTTTCAGATAACTCTTTTTTCCCCTTTGCGTTCAAAATAAAAGCCTGTGTAGCAGAAAAATACTGTTTGTGTCAAGATAAACTAACCAGCGTAATTAAAGCATTCCTGCCACCTATCTTCAAAACTAGCATCTTATCTATGAGCCTGCTTTCCTTCCATTCCCTCAATGGAAAGAGAGACACTCTTCCTCAAGATAATTCAGACACTGGGTGTAGGCCCCTGTTCACACCAAATCTCCTTCTAGAGGAGCATTGCCCTGTCCGATGACTGCGTAAGAGGCTGGACTTAACTGACATCTCCTAAACTTAGAAATGTAATCTAGAAAGCTAAAGCTAACATTGTAATATTGCTAACATTGAACAAGGTAACACTTGGATAGAGTTTCAATCTCTGTATAAACAAAAAGTGATCACGGTTTTAATTTTACTCTAAATTCCCCAAAATATTTGGGTTTGTTCCCATTTGGAATGAAAATGGGGTTTTAAAAGCTGAAATTACCATAAGGGAAGTTCCAATTTCTGAACACCTCAGAATCTGCAGCAGTTTCACCAAAAGACACTTTGGATCCTGAGTTTAAATGTATTTAGTATCAGCAATATTTATCTGGCTGCAAATTGAGTTATTTCTGATTTGGAGTAACATGAGAGACTATAATCAAGTCAAGCTCAATATAGGCTAAAATAAATGCTACATTTGCCATATAATGGACATATTCCCTTTCTTCCATCCTCTTACCCAAGAAATATAAAATGAGAGTACTTGAAAATTACTAATGCTATGTGTATTTTTTATTCCAGTGTCTTCCATTTAATAATTTTCTGCTTTTCTTCATTCCTCTCATGTTTTCAGTATCTCACATACTTGTAATTGTTTCCATATCCTTAGCCTTCCTCACATTATCTTGCCAGATAAAATAAGAAAATAAACCTTCAAGCTATATTTTATATTGAAATCAATAGAGGTTCAATTGCTGAACTGGCCCCAATGGTCTTGAATTGACAAAATAAAAATGTGCCCTTCCGAAAGACAAATTGCAAAATATTTCAAACTTTACCTGACCATCCCACGAAAGCACTGAACTACATTCTGCCAGGTCTTCTTTGAGCTTTTCAATCTCTCTCTGCAGCTCAGCGTTTTCTTGGTTTAGTACACTGAGTTCTCTCTACAGCCCCAAAAGTATTAAATGCAAAATTAAACACATAGAAAACAAAAATATATTTCAGCAAAATCTGCAGACATTAGAAACTGTTTCAACTTTTAATTATTCTACATGATAGCTATGCACGATACATTTTTTGCATAGCTTTAACTATCCACAAGGTAAATTCACTCAAATTACAGTAAGAGGGTTTTTGAAACAAGGCATTAGTGTTTCCAAGCACATACAGTGTACCATAAATTGCACAGCGCTTTCCATAGTTATGTCAGTTCCTTAAACATGCAAGAGCCTGTGTCAACACACAAACATTTTATTTTTTGTACCACGTGTGATCTTAGTAACTGTTATTCCCTTTTCTGAAAAGTTTACCAGGTGAGGACAGTTTCTGACATGCTGCTACTCTTCCCGCTTTATACTTCTTCAGCAAGGAAGAGGGAACACCTCTTCTACCTCCTGTCTGCTACATACTTCATCCACACCAATGAATCCTAAATGGGCATAAAGCCCATGTAACTAAAGCCAGTATTTCCTGGACAGGGAACACAGCAGAATGAGAAGGAAACACAGCAGATGTAGTCAGCTCCAGCCATCCACAATTAGAAGATGGCTCCTTTAAAGTCATTAACCACTCGAGACGTTTAGACCAGTTCCCATCAGCTGAAGATAATGTAAAACAAAAGTCAGATGACGATAATGACCTCTTCTGGCTATAAAATCCAAACATTTATGATTGGAGAACCAAAACCAACTTTCAGAAAATCTCACGCCAACCTGAATGTACTTAACCTATTAATTATATTTTAATAGCTTGTAATATTGAAGCCATAATTTCTCATCAGTGATTTACAGGCCAAACGAAACTTCACTGAAACCACCTCCTTGACAGCCTAGGGAAACTTACCCTATTGCTGTACCAACGACTGCACATGGCACACTGAGGCAATGAACCAATTAGTTCTAGAACCAATTAGTTCTAGAAAGAAAAGCCCTCTTCAAACTTCTGGCTCTTGCCATCTCATTGTCACTTAAGAAATGGTAATCCCTCGGGTGCTGTAATGCCTTATAAGACGGGCTGGGAGTTGACA
The DNA here is from genome assembly GCA_013401315.1 of Balaeniceps rex. Taxonomy (NCBI): domain Eukaryota; kingdom Metazoa; phylum Chordata; class Aves; order Pelecaniformes; family Balaenicipitidae; genus Balaeniceps; species Balaeniceps rex. The sequence goes on from VYZW01043818.1 coordinate 105,391, forward strand.
AAGCAGTGGAATCAACCCATTCAATTTTATCTGCATCACACAAAACTGAAACTCATCTGTTAGTGGAGAATCTTGGAAGACTGGTTTTGTCAGCCTTCATCTTCTATATGAAACAGTTCTCAGTTTTTTCTTCACTCTTCCAACATTACTATAAGACTTATTTTATTGCACTGGTTCTGCCACTGAAAAACCATGCGTAGAACATTCTAGTCATACAGTCTGCAAACCGGTAAAGCCATTCAAACTGAAAAGGAAATATTACTCTTTTCTCTAATGAACATCTCCTTCACGACTCCCCAAATACTAACAGCTATGAGTAAGCCTTCTCCATACCTCACGGGCGTCCCTAGTCATAATAATGTCATTATGCTGTTTCTCTTTAAAGTCCTTTAGCTTTATCAGCTCCTCCTCTGCTTTAACACACTCTTCATCAGCACTTAATTTACAGAGAAGAAGGTCAGCTTTTGTTCTTTCAGCTTTTTCAACTCTTTCCTGGATAGTAAAAAGAAAAATATTTTAATTTTTTTTTCTTCCATAGGAACAAACAAAACCTTAAGTAAACCCTTTATATTTCTTTATTTTTAACACTTCGGATAAATATTTCTCTTAGACTTACAAGCGTAGTTACCACTGAGATCAACACAAGCACGTACGTTGAAGAATAGAGAACAAGTTAGACAACCACATTATAATTGGGGGAGAGTTGATTTGGTTTTAGAAGGATGGACTAAAGGTCTTCCAAGTATCTTTCAGCTAATTTCCACGATTCTATGTGCTTTATAGAACTTGCCTTCCATTTCTTCAGTTCTTCTTTAAGTCTTTCCATCTCAGCTACTGATGTGACAAAAGGCTCAAGGGTTGTCACACTCTGAAGAGAAAAGAAGAGGCACACACAGGTTTTCCCTTCCATTAGGCAATAACTGAGGCACACCAGACAATTCAAATGAGTCTTCAAAATTAAAAAAAAAATAAACCCTCTGCAGTTGGATGAAGCATTTTGCCATGGTAGTTTTCAATGTATCACCATTAATGAAAGTCCGAGGTATTTTGCCTGTGTCCCCATTTGCTGTTTTTCTCCAATTATGCAGGCAAGATATGTGGTGAGTCAAACATTTTGAGAGACCGATTGTATTTCATAATTAAATCTTCCTAGAATCTGCATGCCAGAGGATAGCATAGACCACATAATTTTTTAAAAATACATTCAGACACTTAGGTTCAAATCATTGAACTATTTTAATGGCTGGACAGGACAAAAAACTAAGAAAATGGATCCTGGTCAGTAATCATTACTTGCTAACTATCCAACTGAAAATATTCACAGGCTAATATTTTGATAAATAATAAAGGCAAGTTGTCTCTATGTTCTTCCATGGGGAACTAAGCCCCTCCTTCAAACCCACAAATGGTTATCTATATGCTTTCGCAGCAGTTCCTCTAAGAGAATATATAAAGAATACACAGGCCTAATGAGGAAAAAAATTCAAAATTTGATGCTTCCAAGCTCAGGGAGATGGGCCAATAAAAGGTAACATCAAGCAGGAGGAAGGTGATAAAAGAAGCATTTCTGAATTTAAGTACTTCAGGGCAGAAGTTCACAAGCACGGGAAAACTGCAACTGGAAAAAGCCCAAGAAGAGAGAAAATCATCTCTGTTCTGTTTTGTTTCTATGGCTGCAATAATCAGCAGAAAAGAAAAAAAAAAATCCAAAGAGACCTGCTGAAACAATCCCTCCCTTTTACTTAAGATTACATAAAACTTGAACGTGAACCATGAAATTTAGGCATGGAAAAGGTCTAAATGAGATAATCTTGTCAATTCTCTTGGTAATGCTGGGTATTTCCTAAAAACAATAAAATATAAAATATTTTTTCCACTACTTTGTCCAGTTTCAAATGCCTATTAAGCAACAGGGAAATCCCCATCTGCGTATAACTTAAAACCGGAAAAAAATTCCTTCGCTCAAGGGATTGAGTGCAGGAAAGCAGAAGGATGCACGTGCCGCAGCTGGAAGCCGATAAGAAAGAATGCCTGTTTTTACTGAAAAATGGTCTACGACAACAGTTCTTGACCTGAAAGAAAGAAAAAAATAACAAGGAAAACACAAGAAGTCCCAGGGAAAGTCCCATCCAAACTACTTGCCGCACTGCAAGAACTGAATCAAGGGAGGCACCAGGAAAAAGGAAATTCCCCTAAGAAACCTCCACAGAGACAGATGAGCAAGCGAGGTAGGACAGGAAAATTCTAACAGAATCTGTAATGCAGACACTTTGGAATGGGACTCTCCCTATGGAAACAGGAGACAGGAATGAGGAATGTCCAAAGTATTAAAGGATGGAAGAAGGTGAGACAAGATGTTTCAGAAGCACTATCCTAGCAGTCCAAGCACAAACCTTCATTCAGAGATACCATTGTCAAATACAGATATTTCCAGGTAGCACATCAGGAAATACTTACAAAGCCATTATCTTTTAAAGATAGTGGGGGACTCGTTAAATCCATTGAAACCTGAGGCAACAAGAAAAAAAATGACAACACTGTGTGTATTAGGTTTTCTTTGCAGCAGAATAGAATACCACAGTGGAATACCAGAAGCTGTGTTGGACTAAAAGAATTTTTAAATGTAAATGTTTTATCTTTTTATAAGCAAAAGTTATATATATTGGATATCTGAAGCCTCCTTCCTTACTAAGCATAAAAGCCAGAGACATACGTGAAGAATTCTACATTGCACAACTTAATTTTTCAGTCCTGAAACTTACGTACTTAGCTTTACATTATTTTTGTACCATTACACGCATTCTTAACATCCTGTATGCTCTGTGCTTAAGAGATACAACCCTTAAACCTGCTTAACGCAAACAGAAACACTTCCTTTACACAGCAGATAATGTAAAACCTGGAATCTGTTGCCACAACATTTTGTGGAGGCAGATAAAAAGGAATTTAGACAAAGTTCGTGGGCCACTGATCAAGAAGCAGATGCTAAGGTGCATAGGTTCCCAAGCAAATCTAGGCTGTGGACACCGGGGCAGCGCCAGGGCTTCACACCACGGGTTAGACACTCTCTCAGCAGTGTCGTCGTTATAACAACTGTCAAGACCTGGGTAGCAAGCAGCCCAGCATCCTGACCCAGCTGGACATTTCTGATGTTCTCACCTGGAAATTCTGTGCTCGGTTTTTACCCAACACCGCTCTACCTGCTGCGTTCAACGAGGAGGCTTGAAATTGAGGACGTCTTTGGTTAATGAGCCAGGAATCCCTTTCTAGTTTGCGTTAAGGAACCAGAATTTACTGACTGCTTCCTGACTTGGAAAAGTGAAAGCAGCATAACTGAACAACATCTTCACTCGGCTCCTTCACGGGACAGCCCAGCCGGCAGCTGAGGCGCCCATCTCGGCTGCACCGCCATGTTTTCTTGTGTGGTCCGGGGGACCGAAAACATGGCTCACGGCCTCACTCGAAGCTCTCGCAGCCCAACCACCCAAGCTAGCCCCTTGCCTCACCGGGTGAGGCCACGGAGCGCATCCCAGTCACCCTCTCTCCTGGGCGGGGAGGCCGCTCCCAACCCCGGGGGCTTCGGGGAAGGCCGCGCCAGCCCGAGGGCCATAAAGAGCCCGAGGCTCGCTGCCCCGCGAGGGCGAGCACCGGGCGGGAGACAGGCGGCCTCCCCGGGCTGAGGAGGCAAGCCGGGGCTCACATAACTTACAGCCGGAAAAAGCTCCGGAGCGGCGGTGTTTCTGGGGTCGCAGCCGCGGGTTCCTTGCGGAGGCGGCCGGCCGCGCTGCCACGCGCACTCCCCGCACGGCGACCGGTCCTGCGCGGCGCCGCGGCCCGCAGCTCGGAGCCGGGCTCCCCACAGCCCCTCCGGTCCCCGCCGAGACACTTCTCCGTCCCTACCGCGGCCGCCCTCTTTCGCTTTCGCTTTCCCGCTGGCGGAGGAGGGGCTGGCGGGTGTCGTCCCCCACCCCGGCCTGTCACAAGGCGGCGGCGGGGTGCCCGGGCCCCGGTCCCCGCGGGTAGCGCCGCTCCTCTTCCTCGAAATCACGGGGAGGAATGTGGTGCCGTCCTCCGCCGCCTCCTCAGCGGAGGGCAGCGCGACCGGGCCTCCCCGCGGCGGCAAGGCGCCCTCCGGGCCTCCCTTCGTCCCCCCGAGGGGCATGAGCGGGGCGGCAGGGTTGGGCGTCCCACCGCCCCTCAGCTCACGGGGCCTCCGCTGCGGAGCCCTGAGGCCCCCCCGGTAAATGGCCCGTGGGCAGCGCCCGCATGTAGCATCCTCCAGAAAACGGGAAAATCCCAGAAAAGGTAGGGAGCGGGTGGGCTGGGAAAGGCCGCTCGTTGCTGCGCCACCGGGGAGGGCACGAAGGCTTCAAGTTGGCCGTCGCCTCCCTTCCCTTTCGCCTCTTTTTCACCCATTTCTTAACTTGGCTGGAAGCTTCTGGTTTGGCCTCTGGATTTTTCTGTGAAGTAAAGTGACTAAGACTTGGCGTCCTCAAGCTAAGACTGATGAATTTGTTTTATTTATTTGTTCGTTTGTTTGTTTTAAACCACATTCTCTGGGATTATGTGTTTGTATCATAAGGAATAGGTCTTCCTTCTTTGCCAGGCTGTGGCAAAAGGCATAAAACATTCAGTGACAGAAAGACCCTTTGCTGATGGAGATGCCGCGTTCAAAAAAATAATTTCTGGAAAAACTCTGGAAAACCAACTGGCACGCTGTGGCCACGCAGCCCTTTCCCTGGGACGGCAGCAGCCCGCCATCTCAGAGGGAGCCCGCCATCTTGAGTCCAGGGGATGAGGTAGGGCCCTGGGGCAAGGGGTGGCAGCCACCTCTCATCAAGCAGAGGGCTTCATCCTCCTTCCAAGAAGCACATGGTTGATTTATAAACCCTTCAGTATATAGATTCATAAAAATTATCCATGGCAGACGCATCTAGGATCGGGCAACAAAGCCATTGATGGGCAGCGTATAGGCAATGCCAACTTCGTTCTGTGGTGTTTACGGTCTCTGAGTTTTTTTCAAGTCCTTTGGCTGGCCCTAGCGTGTGCTTGATGAGTTGGATTGGAGCACCGATCTGACAACTACCTCCTATCACCCCCTCACAAAAAGGCCCCATCTTTGGCCAGATCAGTTCCCTGTGACCACAACTGCTACTTCCAGCACAGGGAAAGAAAGGGAGGAGAGCTTCAGCATGCACATAAGTCAGCTGAGAGAAGTCATGAAACGTGGATTGGTGTGAGGTGACTTACGGTTGCAAACATTCGCTGTGTTAGTCAGTGGGCACTCATTTTCTAAAGAGATTTCAGGGAAGAGGTTCTTTGGGGAAAAAGCTTAGATTTCCATGATGATCAGTTTGAGGAAGAGAAAGCACTAGCTCCTCCTTGAAGGGGAGGGCAAAAGGTTTTGGTTACTGAATGATCTTTCTTCATGTAGGTAACTAAAGGAAAGAGTCTCTTACGGATCCTGAGAGAGCTGGTATGACTTCGTCGTGCAGATTATGTTGCTAGGACAGACTGGACTTCTCGTGATAGGAGCTGTCAGGTGGCAGGTACAAAGTGTGTGTGCTTAAGCACGGGTGGGTGAAAGAGAAGTACCACAGACATCTTCCACTAATAGCTCTTGGATTCAGGAGCAGACAATGCATCCAGGATTGTAGCCAAGCAGTCGGACACAGATGATTGAATTCAAGACTTGCTATCTATTTAGATACTCATAATAGATGCGTTGCAGTCATGAACAAAATTTGGGCAATGTCTATGTCCTAGGCCAAGAAAAAAAGAAAGCATATTGCTTTCAGGTTTCCTTTAAAACTAAGCTGAGTAGTCTTTTAAATGTTACCCTCAAAATTGCAAAGACTTGTACTCGTTGGCCAAAGTATTTTGTATGGTTAGCAGTCAATCAGCACTGACTGTTAAAGAAATTAATCCTCAAAAATTCAAAAAATGCCAAATAGTTGGAGAAAGAGTAGAAGCTGACTTTGTCACTTAGCAAATGTGGATTTCTACTTTCAGAGAAAAGCAGGAGGAGCTGTATAGCAGCAAAGCATTGCAGTGAAATTGGTTGGGCTCTGCATGCGTACTTGAGGAGGCCTGCGCAAGAGCAGCTAGATCAAGGTTTTCAGAACTTTTGCTTTCATTGGCTATACAAAGGGAATCTTGGATTGCACCCTGCGTGGATAGCAATCACCTTGTGCCGCTGAATTCAGTGGGAGTTTTACCCATGGGGTAATTATTATGGCAGTTTCAAATGTCCTTATCTGTTTTTTAAGATAAGTGGATGAAAATATGACCCTGTATTCGAGATATTTTTTTAAATATTTTCTGCTTTGACAATGGATAACTATGTTTACTATTGCTTTATAAACACAAAGTTGGTTACTAATGAGATGAGTAAAAGGGAGAGGTTTAGCTGGAGTAGCCAGGGAGGAGGAGGTGGTTATGTTATGACCTAAGTACATCAGATTTCAGATTTAAATGTCAGAGTGGCAGGCTGTTCTCCAGTAACCGTGGTCACGTTGGGAAGTCACTGCTGATCTGAAAGAGCCTTATTTCTCTAAACTCCAGGGAATACAGCAACGCCAATCTGTTTACATGGCCTGCTTTGGGATTTGAGCTGAACAGTGTGTTTGTGCTTGTTTGGTGAAGGAAATTTATTGGAGATACTGAACGGGGCCAAGTTCCTTAATTGAAATGGAGTTGACCTGGAGTTCATATGTTAATTGATTTCTATGTGTTGTGAATTTATAGTGTTAACCACGTATGAATCGGAGTAAAGGGAAAAGCATTGATTTCATAACTCTGAAGAGTCTAGCTAAAGGGGAAAATCAAGGAGTAAAATATAGCATAAAGTACAAGCAGCTTTAAAACTCTCAGGATTTCTCTGAGCAGTCTTCATTGATATCAAGCTTGTTCTTCAGGCATCTGAAAAACTCTAGATAAGCCTAGAAATCTGAACTGGAAACTTCAAAAGGAAACCATGACCCTTCTGGCAGCGTAGGATTAGGACTCATCTACAGCAGGAAATACTCCGATTAAGCTGGGAGAGGGTTTACAGCCATAAGCTTACCTTTTATTGGTACCAAAACAATTTGACCATACCTCAGCTTCTGGACGGTAACTGTTAAGAATCTTATGGCATTACCTTCAGAGGGAGAGTATTTTGGTTCTTTTAAAGTTAGAACAGATCCAGAGAAGGAAGTAAATGGAATTTAGGTGCTTAGATCATAACTGTCATAATGAAAACCCTGCTCAGCGCCCATCTGATCCTTGAGGTACCCCAGCTGCAAAGGAGCCTTGTTCTCCAGGCAGGTCTAGTAGCATCTTAATGTTGGCAGTTCTGAGTGCTTTAGCTAGATAATGCTTAGAAGCCGCATTCAACCACTGAGGTGTTCTGATGGCACATATGGTACTTGCATACTCCAACAGAATCGTGTTCCACGGCTATCCAGTTTATTTTGTGCTTTCTTTCAAAACCTGGCCAACAGAGGCATAGTGATGCCTTCCTCGCTTATCTTCAAGATTTGCAGAGTCTGGAAAATGGTGCATGCTTTTGTAGACTATTCATGCCTGGAAAAAAGGAAATCAAATTTCAGTTTCTTCTTTAAGGACCCACTCATGCATTCTGTCCACACATCATCACACAAGTACATTCCTTAATAAGCAGGCTACAATCATGATTCCTGTTTATCAATGCTTTTTTTTCTGTGTTCTTTGAGAAGTTTTCACACATTCTAAGAGAGAGAACAGAGACCCCATGTTCCAGAGCAACAGGTATCATGTGATCAGAGCACTGTTCCAGCAACTGGGAGAAATGGGTTTGACCTCTCTTCAGTGAACCCAGGTGCCCCAATCCTTTGCACTTCGTCCAGGAGCTAGCCTGCCCAAAGGGAATGATGATTGCTGTACCACCTCCCATCCTTAGTGATCCCTACTCAGTTATTGGAAAAAAAAAAAAACTACAAACCCCGGGCAAACAGAAGTTTCTTCTTTCTATCCTTGGTGCAATGCCAGGCCCTGGAGAGGAGTGGATCTGAATCTTGCATTTACTGTATTCTTAGTAACTGTAGGTGATATCTTATGCAGTGCGCAGACTTCTAAGCAGCATCGAAAATCACCGTGATGATAGTTCTGGGTCTCACTGCTGAGATACCAAAGTCTGTAGTTCATCAAACCTTGATGTCCAAGAGACATCACCAACACACAGATGGTGGTGTCTCTAAAGAAGCTGTCCTATCTACCCTTCATTCCCCTGTTTCTCCCGTATCCTGAGTGTTCGTGCAGCCACATGGCAATCTTGACTGGGAAATGAACCAGCTTAAAAACTAACCCTGAACAAAGCTGGTTTTAGCCAGCTCATTTCTCCAATCCAGTTCATGCTGTGGTCAAAAACCAGTGTGCCACGCCAGGAGGGGGTGGATTGCAGCAGGGTCAGTAGGCTCAGCGGAGGTGAATAACAGCTTATTTCAGTGGTGCTGCCAGCGTAACACGGCTTAAAGCACTCGTCAAAATGCAGCCGCATTGTCTGGTGTGGTATAGGGTGCCTCAGCGCCGTAGAGGAGGTTCCAGATTTTGTTTCAAGGGGACTGCATTTTAGGCATCGCAAAACATAGTCCTTTTTTCTAGCAAGGCAAGAGAGAAAAAGATACCTGAGAGAGAACATCCAGCACCTTTGGATGTCAAATATCTGCTTCTTGTAAATGTACAAGTCCATTTCCAACACAAGCAGAATTATGAAATAAATACTCTATACCAATCTACATTCTTTACAGGAAGGATTCTGAAATGTGTCCAGCAGGACTTGGGAATGTTTCAGCTTCCCTAAGATGTGTGTCCCAGAACACAGTACTATGAGGCAATGCAGTGGTTTAGTAAATAGTCCCAGCACGACAGCTAGAAAGCAAACAATGAAGCAGAAATCATCTAAGATGCACGTTGTTAGGCTTGAATCACATTCCAGTTCTTTGGCTATAAATCACTGCAAGTTAATGAAATACTTCTTTCAAATAACATTATTAGTGTTTCAGTGAGGATTATTCGTTTATATAGGCAGAATAAATTCCAGCGTGCAGGCCATTTTACACTGAGAAGATGTAAATGAGAGGGAAGGGAGAGTAGGAGAGGCAGTAGAGATGTGCCTGTCAATAGTATTAGTCTATGCTTTTATTTGACTTGATGAATGAATAGAAATTGATTGTTTATATTCCTTAGGGACAAAAACGGTTGCTTCTGAAAATCCCAGGTGTGTCCCAGACTAACCACTGGCCATAGAGGACAAAATGTTTCTTTGGTCTGTCTCTGGCCTGAATGACAGATTCTGAAATTGGCCATATGAAAAAAAGATCTTCTCTGTTTCTTGCCAAACTTTGTAGTCAGCCGGATTTCTGAAAGAATGCTCTATTGAGATAATCTTCGGGGGAATTTTTAAATAAGTGCCTTAGTCTCTGGAAATTCTTTTTGAAAGACATTGTGAGGTTTCCCCCTTTTTTAATTTCCAAGAATTATTTAATACATACCATGCTTCATGAAAGAAACACTTATTGAGTGTAAAGCAAATAACTTCCTGTCTTAAATAGAAAGCCATGGTACAGCTGAGATAAATTAAAAAGTAAATACATGTAAGTTAAAACATGAGAATTGCTTACGTAGAGGATATCTCTGAGAAGTAAAGTAATCCTAGTACTATATAGCTTTGGCCTTGACATACTACTGGAAAAACTCAGAACTCTAAATGGTGAAGAAGGTCACTTTGCCTGAAAAACTGTTAATGAGAAGTGAACATATTCAGTTTAGTTTATTAACACCACTGTTTTGGTCCGTTAATCTCAATCCCCAATTCAGACAAACCCTAGGATTTAATAAATTATATACGGATATTCCAAGTCTTATCTTCTGTGAGCTTTAACAAACCTTACCTAACTGGGAAAATTGTTAAGTAAGTAAAAATGAAAAGGTCACATTTTTAGAGAATGCAGCTTCTCTTTCCAACTTTTGCCTCCATCCTTAAGTCTTTTGGCAGAGCCCAAGTTGCAGAATTCTGAATAGACTGCCTGCAGATATTTGCATGTAATTCATTTTCTTTTACCCGTTTTTATTGAAAGGCCAAATGTGAAGCCAAGGATTGACTAATGGCTGTCTCTTATTCTTCTGTGGAAATCCCACTTCCTTCTCCACAGAGGTATCTCCACAGACAGGCCCTCCAGAGCATATATACAGGATTTCATGGGTTGGGTTCTTTTCTTTTTTTCTTTTTCTTTTTCTTTTTCTTTTTCTTTTTCTTTTTCTTTTTCTTTTTCTTTTTCTTTTTCTTTTTCTTTTTCTTTTCTTTTTCTTTTTCTTTTTCTTTTTCTTTTTCTTTTTCTTTTTTCCCCAAATAACCCCAGGGTTTAGTTGTTTTGGATGAACTTGTATTTCAGTTTCTTCCTGTGCTCATGCACATAAAGCACTCTTTTGAAGATAAAGACACAGCAGCTGTTAGCCCAGCTCATTTCCAAATGAAGTGTGACTAACTGTAAGTGCTCTGTTTAGTATTTGCAGGGTTTTTTTTTAAAACACTGTTTTTTATGCCACTGATTCTGGCTGAAGATATTTTGTTGTGTCCGGCTGTTAAATAAGTGGCTCATATTCCCTGATGCTCTGTTTTAGATCTGACAAGTCATCATGGTTACATGTTAAATCAGCATTAAAAATGTCTAGTGTGATGTTATTCACAGCTGAAGGCAGCCTTAGAATACAGTCTATGAATTTGTATTTTTATTATTTCACCACAGAAAACTCACTAACAGTTTTAGGGAGGAGAAAACCGTTAACAAATTTGGGTAAAAAACAGGTGTGGCAAGAAAGAAAATGTATTGAAGGAGCTCAAATATTTGTTTCAACTCTTTAAAAATGAAACCATTTGATTTTTCATTCCAGATATTTTGGAAAATACCAATATTTCATAATTAAATTATTTTAAAACCTGAAACGATAATTAAGTACTTTAAATCAAATCAAATAAAAAACTTGACCCAAAATCAGTCTGTTGCAATAAGAAATCACTTTATATTTTTATTCCTTTCTATCTTTTCTTCTTTGTGTTTGGCCAGCTAATAGAAAATTCATGGGGTTTATTTCTTTACTTGGATCTCTGCACAAATCTTTCTCAGTAATTACCTTTCCCAGTATGAGTGTGCAGGCAGTAACAGTCTTGCATCAAAGTGTAGGATATTCAACATGCAGTAAAGTTTCGGTAAGATTTGTATCATCCTAGCTTTTGGGGAAAGATGATTCATTCAGCTCTACAACTTCATTGCAGTGCTCTAAATTTGGGATATTGATTTTTTTACTTGATGCAGCTGTTAATATTCAGAGAGGACAGAACATGCAGTTTCTGGAATAACAGCCAGCAGTCCTCCTGCTTACACTGCCAGCTTGCTAGCTTTTGAAATACTCTGCTAAAGTTGGGCTGGGATTCCTATAAGATACCCGGAACTGTTCTGCAAACAAATGAGTATCAAAATGCACACATCTTCCACCTGTATGGAAGCGCATACGTGAAAAAAATGAGGAAAGCTTGAGTAGCAAAGAAGCAACCAAATATTAGCCTGATTTTCATTAGGGTAATCCATTGTGGCAATGCTATCAAGAACAGCCTTTGATTTTCTTTTTTCCGCAGGCTGAATTGTATACTTAAAGATACTGAATTACAGACTGAAGATTCATCTTGCTTTTTGGCCCAGACGCAGATCACAGTTTTGTCACTCGAATCATCTACCCTGAGTTTGTGATAGTGCAAAGTTTTTCTAAAACTGTATACTCATGTATGTACACCTCTAAGTGCAGAAATTCATATGCCAGTAAGGCACTTTCTGTAGTACTATTTAAAGACTCCTTACACTGAGAAAAGAAATCTTTCTGACTTATTTGTTCATTAGGTCTGCAAGAATTCCCTTTTTACCTTTTCATCTTCAAGTGGCAAGAAATACTAATTTTCCATTTATATTCCCATTTTGATATTTTGTCTGAAGTTCCTGGAGTGGTATTTACTAATATTTACTGTTGGTTCTTTCTTAGCAAGATAAATATCAAATGAATATCAATCAATTATATTGCAAATAACAGGGAAACCCAGCAGCAGCTGTAATGCCGCTGAAGCCTCAGAATGGCTAAGAATGTTTAACAGCAATTAGCTGAGTAATTTTTATCCATTTTTGACACATTGTATATGATATTGGTTTAAAAGAACTAGTTCATAGACACATTTGTACGATTAAATTAATCTCTCCTGAAAGGGATTGCTTTGCCTATTTGAATTGTTATTTAGGAGTGAAGTATTCTAATGGCATGCTAGACAGCCCAAAACAGGGAGCTGGCAGAGTAAGAGAAGTGCAGTCAGAGCATGAAAAACAAGGACAAATAAATACTATAAAAATAAAATTTGGTAAGTCACAATCTGCCAAGTATATGAACAAAGCAAAAGGGTAGTTTCATAAACATGTAAAGAGGAGGAGGCTGAGACCACAATCATGTAAAAATTACTTAATGGAGAGATGTTACTATGGGATAGGATAGTCCATTTTCTTTCATAATGAGAAAGATGACAAAGAAAGTATACCTTAAAAAAAGAAGTAAAGCAAGGAGAATACCAACTCCATAAAAACACACGTACATGAAAGTAATCTGGGGAGGAGACAGTGGCTCACAGCCATGGGAAATAAATAAATGTATAAACCACAGAATGATTAGAAGAGGAAAGTGTGATGTTACCCACAGCAAATAACTTACTGGGTAGTATTGTACGTCAGACTGCAAAAGCTGAGGATTGCCTCTTTTATAGGTCTAGACTGCTGTTGGGTCACTCTTTGAAGGAAGATGCTGATGGTGATTGTCAGTGACCACCTAGAGGAAAGATTCCAAGCGCTGTCATTTCAGAAGCAGTAGGAATAATCCATACCATTGTAACACCATTTCCAGCCAACTTGTGCAACTGGGCATTTCCAGGATTACGATGCAATGCCAAGATTAGTTAGCCCCATACTGAATGCTGTAATCATGGTATCTGATGCGTAAGGCAATAGTCAGAGACACCCGATTGTTTCTTTTGAGT
>VYZW01043818.1:122752-145140 GCA_013401315.1 Balaeniceps rex
TTCATACATGGGAGGATTTCTTAGAATTACCCATTTTTTAAAGCATATAAGCTTACAGGAATGTTTATTTCCCCAAACTGCTTGAACACAAAGTCTTTCTTGCAAAAATTGTCTCCATGTGGTTGAATGGGCACCAGTGATTTGGCTCTAATCTTGCTTTCACCAATGTAAAAATAGTTAATATGTGATGTTTTTAAAAAGTAATGTAAATACTAGATGTTTCATATAAGTTTTGCAGACACTAATATTTTTATGGACGTGTTTACTAAAAAGATCTTTTAAACCTCTGGTTATTTGGTCTTTTATGTGCATATTACAGGCATGTATGTATCCTTAAAATCTTCTTAATGTCTGAGCACATCCTGGTGCTCAGCATAGCATAAATGTTTAGTGGATTGGATAAAACAGCATTTTGGTAGGCAGGTTTTCTTCTGGGAACCAAACTGTTTGTCTGTGAAGTCAGATGTGACTTCGGTGTTACCAGCTGCAGGAACAAGGAGGAACAGGTCTCTCTCTGTACCCATGGTTCGTACCATGAACCCCCCTAGGATCTTCCTCTGAGCACTGAAGCAAGTTCAGTTTCCCAGCAGACAGGAAAACTTTTCTGTAACGGCACCGCCGAATAACAGCTTCCGAAACACAGGTCCAATGTTTTCATCTGCTTGAGGATATTTGAACCTACATAGCTGAGCCGCAAAGGGCATGTGCCAGTCAGCAGTCTGTAGATATTTTGGGGTAACTCTGTCTTAGCGTTTCCCTTTAAAGCTGCTCTACTTTGGCTAGAAAACTAAATACTCCTTGTATCCAAGAGGAGGAGAAAAGCATTCTTCTAGGAACACTGGAAGAACAAGGCCTGGGTAATGTCTTTTACTACGTTGGCTGTTTGATATCTAGTATTCAGTGGACAAACCTCAAGCGTCTTAACTATGGATCTAAGGGACTAAATTCTGTACATCTGACTCTTTGCATACATTAATTTTGCCATTGAATATTAATATTTTCACATACACACACACCTCCCCCCAAAATTGTTGCAGCTTGCTTTGCAATGGCTGGAGTTGCAAGTTATTTTTTCTTTTAGGAGTTTCTTGGCAATCTTTGGAGCCTGTTTGTCTTGGCATCCCCCTACCATATTACCCATTCTTCCGTATCATATTCTAAAAACTATGTTTACAACATTTAGTGATTTTTTTTACATATTTATGTAGTTTTAAAATGTAAACATAGAAGAACATCCATGAGACACTTGTAAATTATATATCTGTATTATATTTTTAATTTTGATAAGTTCAACTATTTTATTTAGAATTACTGTCACTATAGGACTTCAACTGACAAATATTTTAACTTGGCAGATGTTCAGATTTTTTATAAGTGAATCCATTATACTCTCCTAACATCTGCTCTTAATAATCCCAAATGTTTTTGGTTTGTTCTACTTTCACATGAAGATTTTTGTTTGCTTTTTTTTAACTAAAGCACCATTACACAGAATGGTCGATTCTAATCTCATTGATGTTGCTAATAAAAATGGGCATTGATTTCAATGAGAATTAGACTACAAGACAAAGCAGAGTAAGTTTTAAAATATTTAGTTATAGGACAAAATACACTCTGAAAGACTGACTTAACACTGTGACAATAAATAGTAAAATCATTGGCCAAGTAATTTCTCACATTATAAAATTCTTCTAAAATTGCATCATCTGAAGCATATAAGGAACAGAAAAAGTTAGGAAAGTTGATTAGAAATTCCTTCTGTCTTTCCCGTAAGTACAACAAATGTGTGACAATTTAGTAAAACCTGTTCTGTAAATTCATCGGGAAGGGAGTCTCTCACTAGTCCAAAACATAAATGTAAGAGTTTCATCAACTCTTTTCCACAGTACACCATTTCTGTAACACCTTTCAGCTTTCACTGAAACAGAAAGTATAGAAGAAAAGAGAGACTGGAACAGCAGGTTAATATATTCAGGTAGGCTTACCAAATCTCATTGGTTTCTTTCAGTTTGGATGCATTTTCATACTTAAATCATCTTCTTGTCAAAGGCATTTAAAATGAAATAGGTATTTTAAAAACCTGACTTGTTATTTTAAAAGGAAATCTCACTAAGGACAAATGTCAAACTAGGATTTTGTATAAACTGAAGTGTCATCTGGAAAATATATGATGCAATTCTGCGCTATCTGACACTGCGGAGTCTTTTGTTGGAGTACTATGTTTAGTTTTGGCATGACACTTCAAGGATGCAGGCCACCTGGAAAGACTACAGGGGAGAGGAACAAGAATGATCAAGAGTCTAGAAAATATGACCTACAGGAAAGATGAAAAGAACAGCCTGTTTATTTTTAAGGAGAGACCTGGAGCAAGATACAGTAACAGTCGTAACACAACTTTCCTGCTACAAAGAGGCAGGAAAGAATCTGTTACTTTAGTCCGCTGAAGCAAAAAGAAGAAATAGCCTAAAGTTGCAGCAGGAAAGATTTTAGTTAATACGAGATGTTTTGGTTAAGGAAGGCGTTTAAAATGTTAGGAAGAGTTAAGCACCAGAAGGCTGTGGAATTGCCACCACTGAAGGTTCATAAGAACAGGGTACACAAGTATCTGCCAGGAATATTTCAGCTGTAATTATTTCTGCCATGTGGCATATGGTTGGGATCTGATGGTTCTTAAAGTCTCCATGGAGGTCCTGGAGGAAGGATTGTGGGACAATCCTTCAACTTGTACCTTGACAGCTCAGTTCATGGGGGAAAAAAAAAAAAAGAAGCTTAAAATAAGATAAAATGTGTTTAAAATGAGATAAGATAGCACTGGAAGTGGCCTTCTTTCAAAGAACGTCAAATTCAAGCCCCTCCTCAAACATCATCTCAAAATAAGTTAGGTGTTCTGTTTGTTTGGCTGTTCTACAACTACAAACTTACCGCTTGAAATTGTCTTCTGCTTTTCAGCTTAAATTTAATTCAGGATGGGATGGGATGGGATGGGGTGGGATGGGATGGGATGGGATGGGATGGGATGGGATGATATTGTTGTTGGGCTAATTTTTTCCTTTCTTTAGCTCTTTTTCCATTCTCAGGTTTCCCACAAAGTAAATGCAGTCAGTGCAGTCATACTCCCACCTTTCACATCAGCTATTGTAGTTTTTTCTCATAAGAAAAACCTAGCTTTAGTTGTTTCACTATCTTTTTCCCTGCACTGCTGCTTCCTACGCTTTCCACCAAGTAATTTTTTCTGAATGAGATTAGTTTCTTGCAAAAAAACTCCCAATGCAAGGCCTTTCACTGCATGCCTTTCCACTTCAATACATCATTCTTGGTATCATTCTCAAAGCTGTTAACAATATAATTGTAATATATTCTATATCACCGATAGTAATGTATGAATCTTAGAATACAAAAGCTATAAATATTTTCACTGTTTTCAGTCATTTATAAATAGAAGAAAAATGAAACATTTACATGCTTAATATTGAAATTAATGCAAAAGAGATTCGTGACCCCCATACACTACTGTTATTTTTTTAAAATCCCTTCATCCTCAGTGGTTCATCCATTAAGCTACTGGATTGGTTTTTCTGTCTGTCATCACAATTAGTTTGATATCACTGTGGACTTCACACCACAGTTTGAGAACTACCGAGTTAGGTGTTCACTTCGGACACCAGTCAAAACCACAGAATAACTTTCAAACAGTATTTCTTAATGTATGTATGTATGGAAAGAGTTAAGGAAAGCCCTCGCCCCCCGCCCCCCCCGATTTATATAAGATTTGACTGGGATATATTTAAATGTGGAAAACCTGGAAGAAAACTTAAGGAAATGCTGTCAGATGAATGTCTCGAAGTGCCCATGTACAGCTGTGGAATATCTTCTTGCTGGTGAGAGGTTCTGCTAGGATTTGCAGATGAAAACTTTCCTTTCCAGCTCACTTGGGAGACAGATGTACAGGGCCGAATGTGTTACTTCATTGACACTGCAAGTTGCACAGACTTATGCCTAGGCTGACTCTGGAGCGTACGTCTAACGTTAATGCGACACAATAGCAAACATTAGGTTGTTTCCTCAGGTATCAAAATATTCACCATACCCGATGACTCTTCACTGTAAAACATGCTCTGAACCCTGTAGAGCTTTTGTTACCGTCTAACAAAGATGAAGTTTATTCATTTGAGGGATTGTTCAGAGGGTATTATGACGGACACCTGAATCCTGACTTCAAGACTGAGTGACTTCTCATGATCCTTTACAGCTATTCCGTGATTCTATGATACATAAGCCATTGTATTTCTTTGGACTTATAGTTCCTCCATACTGAATGAATATATTCATTCAAACATTAGACCTTGCATAAATCAAGAGAGATGCTATCAGATACTGTCATTATTAGAACTGTTTGTTACTTTATGTCCTTTATTAAGTTGCTTCTTCTAACTGAGGCCTTTCACCATTAGCAGTTAACTTCATAAAAAATATATTTTTATTCATTATTGCATAAGTGTCTTTCTCAAGAATTTCAGCATGGTAGTCTATTACAAATCATCTCCAAGTTGGTATGCACTGCTTGCTTTTATGAGTTAGTCACTATTAACACATTTTTGTGATCTTGTGGGATTGGCACCCACCTACCACAGAACTGAACAATTAATTCCCTGTGGCGTAGACATCTGGCTCTGATACAAGATCATTAAGCTATCAACTCACATTACAATATCATCCAGAGGAATTTGCATGGCATGCAGACAGAAAAGGTGTCCTATGCAGAGAAAGACATCCACATCATAATTTGTCTTTTTAGATTACCAGTGAATGATCTTGCTGTTGAATTTTCACTTTCCTTTGGTTTCCATTCCTTCCCTCATGCCTCTCCGTTGTTTCTAGGTTCCCAGAAGATACCATACATGTCACAACTCCCAACTAGCAAAGGCTAAGTGCCAGTGCCTTCATCTAATGAGAAATGAATGCTCCAGAGCAACGCGCTCAGCACTGTCTCTTCCATTTACCACCACCCCAAAAGTTTATACTGCCATCTTCACAACTCCTGTCCCAGGTAACCTCAGATACATGTCTTGGATATTGATGTTTAGAAAGCAACAGACTTCTACCAATATGCTTTCACAGAATAATGTTGAATTAGGTCTCATTCAAAAAGCTTGGACTCTTCTCTGTTGGGCATTAAAGTAGAAAACAAGTACAAATAAAGCACCGATGCTCAAATCTAGCAAGAAGAAACAGAGTAGGGCTCCTCCCTCTATGCAACGAGACAAGTCTCTGGAGTGCTTTCTTGTTTTGCTGACAGAGGAGCTGTAAAGTATGGTGGGACAAGCAGTGTGGTGGGACGATCAGCATGGCAGAGACTGGTGAACAAACTGGCAGGCAGTATCACTGGTCCCAGCACCCCGCTCCGTGGTACCTCACTAGCATGGCAGGAACGAGGACAATAAGCCACTGAGCCCTGAATGTCCCAGGCTGCTCAAAGGGAGCCCAGCGGGCTGTCATCAGCTTTCTGGGATACCTGAGTGGAAAGTCCCAGGCCTTGATATCAGCGTGCACGTGGGCTTTGTCAGGAGCGGGAAGACATATATATGTTGTACACCTACTGCTGCACACCAAAAGTTCAAACTCAGATGGGTAAGGCATGGATGTGCACAACAGGAATGTACGTGTGGGTGAGCTTTATTGGAAGAATGGGTTTGCTCTCATCGGCGAGTGCCGCAGAGTGACAGGTCAAGACGCTGGTGTTTTGGTGGAAGGTGCCTTGCTACTCTGGTGCAGGGGAAAGGTGGTCTCGACTCCGTTTCCCCACAGCTTTCCCCTTCGGTATCTGCCTGAGTTGTAGGTGGGAGGAACACGTGTGTGTGTCTGCATTCATCACTTTAAGACTGGAGTGATGAAGAATATCTTCCTCAGTGGTGCAAGTCATCTACATAAAATATTTTTGAGTAGACACAGAGTCCTCCACCCTTTCCTTTAATTTATTTTAATTTGATTGTGTTCACGGTCATGAGCACATCTTTTTCTACAGCTCCTGACTCAGAAGTTACGAATGTTATCAGAACTGGAGAGCAGAGTCTTCCAATGGCTGCTCAGGAGTGTGGAGCACCAGACCATTTTCCATACTCTCATCTTTCCCCCTTTCTACTCTCCCACTCATCCACAAGGAGCAGCTGCAGCATTCACTTTCAGCCAGAAGGGAAGACAAGCAGACAGCTGTCACGCTATGAATCAGATTTTAAACTGTGGTTTGGAGGGGAAGATTTTAGCTTTATTTCTCACTTGCAGAACAAAGAGCATCTGTTTTTGACACTTGCAGTTTTATGCTGATCTGGGAGTTTGACATGCAATTACAGATTCCATGTAGGGAAACTGAATTCAAATAGCCAATGCAAAATACTCTCCTTACATTTTTTCATTGTTTAGGTCACTGTGAAATTACATCCAAATTATATACGAAAGAACAGAATGTTTAAATGAGAATGAGAGGTAGTATGTGTGATTCTCTTCGGTCTTGTAAATGGTGTGACTAGAAACACTATAAGCAGATAGGCTGGTTATTAGTTTTATTGTTTTATGGAATTTGAAGACAGTGAGTGCTGAAGAATGAACAGACTTTGGCTTGAAAAGCATTCATGTGTGCTGCAGTAGTGAGGGATAGAATGGTTTCTTGGACACACTGGGAAGCAAGAGAGCCAAAAGTGAGTCACATGGACGACTGCAGACATCACATTTAATTGTGTAATAATACTACAGCAAGCACAATTGGAGCAGGCTTGCTGACCTCACAGCTGAAAGCGCTATTTAAGATCTGGCTACCAGATGTTCCAATAGGATCTAGCCAGCTGCTAGCAGAGATTACCCTGAGTGTTTTAACGGGGACTATTTACAGCCTAATAGTTCGGAAGAGATGATTGCACTAATTTTCTTTTCTGCACTGCTGTGGGACAAGGCTCAAGCATGGGGATTCAAGGACGGAGTGCTGCATAACTCTATTTGGTTAGGTAAGAAATAATTTAACCATGAATGTGTTGCTGCAAAAGTCACTGTGTTTGTCTAACAGTATAAAGATGAGCACCTAGCAATACAAAATTGAGCCATGCGTTTGTATTAGCAAAATCCTGCATTGAAATTGGTGATCAGTTTATCTGAGTAGTGACTGTAAGTTTCGTCCTTATGAGCTTACTATTTTTACTATTTCTCTGAAGTGCAGGACAAAGTAGTTATGGAATATTTTATCTGAATGTATTTTCCTACAGCATGAGGTAAAGTGAAAACAGCATTAAATAACAGTTGCTTCTAATGAAGGAAGACGAGTATGAAAAGAAACATTTGCCAAAGGAATGAATTACTTTCTGCATGAACATACTTCAAATGCCTGGGGTCCTACATATGAAACTAAATGATCTGGAAATAATAGCGATAATATTTCCTAGGTTCCTAGGAAAGTACAGAAATGCATATGTTTTGGCCATTGGTTTGTTCACATCATTAAACAGTGGAGAGAAGATTTCAAAAGGGCTATAGAAAATGCTGTGGGAATAGTTTCTTATACCTCAAGTGGGTTTAAATAGCTCTTAGAGTTCTTTTATAGATCTTTATAATTATCCAATGCAACAGAAAAACATATTCAGAATATAGTCACATAAAGGATGCCAAAACAAAAACAGGCACAGAGTGCTCCATTTTATAGACAAGTACTTACAAACTCCTTTATCCTCTCTAGAATGTTGTGCATTTCTTTAAGGATTTTAAGGAATTCCTGTAGCCGGTACACGTTTCTGTTGTGCTCAGATGTTTCACGAGGGATTGCGGCCACGCTCTATTAGCTGGTGCAGCAACCACGTGACTCCAGTCCCTTCTCAGAGGACCATGTAAACTAACAGGAACATATACATGAAGGAGAAGTGATCTATATTGTTTTCCATTTGACTCCACAGTTTTAATGACTTCTCTTTCCTTCTAAACTTGGAACATGCTTGCTGTGTCCCATAGTTGCTGAAGGTGCTCCGGTGGGGGAGAGCTCCAAGGGAGGACACCTTGGCAGCTTCATGCACCACCTCAAGTGGCTGCTACTCAAAAAAAGGATGACAGAGAAGAGGTTTATGTGAGAAACAAGCAAAGCTTGTATTCTTGGCTGGAATAACAGTAAGGAGACACAGAAGATAAGTAGGACTGAGGCTGTGTTAAGCCCTGACAGTAGGGGCAGAGAAGTTGAACTTGATACAGGCTGTGGTGGGTATTCTTGTACAGAAGGGATGTGGTCAGAGCGCTGAGCAAAGCGGCTTGCTGAGTCAGGCCGCTGGTTATCTGTAGTCTGTACAGGCTGTCCCTGCACAAGTGAACAGCACATGGCTGTGCACAGGTCCTCTCCGGGGTTTAACCATTCTCACGTTCCCTGGCACAGTTTTGCTCTCAGCCAGCCAGTGGTCTTCTAAAGAGTACTCCAGGGAGAGCCGGGCCACGGGCTGTCCCTGGATGAGGCCACCCTGATGACGGGGAAGAGAGCTCAGGCACGCGCCACACCACTTGCACTCGTGGACA
Source organism: Balaeniceps rex (assembly GCA_013401315.1). Lineage (NCBI taxonomy): Eukaryota > Metazoa > Chordata > Aves > Pelecaniformes > Balaenicipitidae > Balaeniceps > Balaeniceps rex. The sequence goes on from VYZW01043818.1 coordinate 131,288, forward strand.
GAGAATGGGCCCTGGGTGTTTTATTTGCAAATATTGGCGTATCCACATGACTGCTGCAACCAGCCACCCTGGATGTAGCCTTTAGGGGCTTCTACAACGTAAACGTGAATTTGTGATAACAGTGATCATTTAAGCAGTTTTATGAATTGAAGTCAATTCGAAGAAAAAAATCTATAATTCTTTAAAATGAAGAAACAGAGTGTTAACCGGAATGTATAATAAAATTCTGGTTTGCTACACTTCTAGCATATACCATGAGAGTAAATAAAAATAAACCATGGGGTAAAAACTGATGATTTGTTCTAAATAAAAAAACGCACGCAAAATCTGGAAGCAGAGCGTGCAGCTTTCAAATAACCACTCTGCTTTCGTATCTCCAGGACTCTGTTGAAGCTCCTTTAGAAATGCACCATCTAGTGTAACTACAGCAACAAAACTATTGAAACAAGTCTTAAAATGCAGTTAATTGAATTACCAATGGAATTCAGTGACGTTATATATAAATGCAGAAAAACTTGGCAAAATCACAGCCATCCAATTTATGCGTCTTTGTATTTACAAAAAAAAGTGTGACTTGAACAGTAAAACAAGTAACCCCAATCTCATACTCACTATGCAGGAGCATTAAAGCAAGACGCCCTCCCCTGAATGAAACCTAGGAATGCGCAGTGACATCTGAGCTTTGCTTATCTCCTCTTCTGCTGATAAAGCACTATCAAGACCAAATTGAAAATGGAGTTTTCCATTTTACCTTTCTTCCTCAACAAATCACTAGCACAAATATAAAATCTTCAATTAATGCCAGTCTAGAAATGCTCATGTCCCTTACCTTTTTTCTTGTTACAAAACTGTTTTCTCAGTAAGCACGCAGTCCTGCTGCAGCTGACTGCATGACCTTCCTGTTAATGTCTTTCTTGTGTGAATGGAATTTTATTGTTGCTCATTTTTGACACAAGCACATTATAACCACAGGTTTATTGTAAACTGATGAGAGGATTGGACCAGTCTTGCCCAAATATGCTCATACGCTTATTTGAGTGCCAGTTCTTCGTGCCACAAAGTAGGTTTCCCAGGACAGCTGCCGCACTCTCTGTGTTCAGAATTTCACCCCCGTTGGCAAACTGTGTGTCGGTGCGGTTTTGGGGCCATACTTACCGCATTTGGTGCAGCACTCTGAGTACGACCGTGCGCGTTAACAGAGGCCCGAGCCAGTAACTCTACATGGCCATCCTCTGCTTAAAAGTTAAATATTTCTTTTTATTTAGCATTTAGTGTTTGTGTCATGCATATTGAGGGTACTTTATGAGGCTAAATTTCATGCTTCTTGTGTTTGTGCAGAAGAGATTGGCTACGTTTTACCATCTCCTACTGCTGTGGGAGAGTAGAGGGTCACTGTCCTTGCAGGATCCTGCTGTCTCTGGACTTCAAAGAGAGATTTTAAGAAATGTGAGTTGGAAGAAACATGTCCTGTCAGGCATGTAACCCATGACCTTTTGTGTAAGAACCACAGAAGAAAAGTGGGTGGAGAAATCCCTGAGAGAACAGTCCCAATATGCAGGTTTTCAGGCAAAGAAAGAACGAACTTTGCTGAAAGTCCTCACTGTTGTCCAGGAAGAGGAGATTTCAGGCAGGTCAGATATAGAGAGCTGCCTTCAAACAGAATTCCCCGTCAGAGAAGGTGCCCAGCTGAGGCTGGGACACATTGTACTCTGCGGTGCTGGCCCCATGGTGTATGAACAGTACACATTTACAGTGGTAGGCACGCACTTGTGCTTGCAAGTAAAAACAAAATTTCATGCAGGTTTATCTACACGGCCATGATATCACCTCCGTAAAGACTAATAGTAATTTGTGCGTGTGTGTGTGTTCATGTATGACTGTGAATATGTGTATAGGGTCTGGAGAACAAGTCTTATGAGGAGCAGCTGAGGGAACTGGGGTTGTTCAGCCTGGAGAAGAGGAGGCTGAGGGGAGACCTTATCGCCCTCTACAACTGCCTGAGAGGAGGTTGTAGCAAGGTGGGTGTTGGTCTCTTCTCCCAAGTAACAAGTGATAGGACGAGAGGAAATGGCCTCAAGTTGCGCCAGGGGAGGTTTAGATTGGATATCAGGAAAAATTTCTTTACTGAAAGAGTGGTCAGGCATTGGAACAGGCTGCCCAGAGAGGTGGTAGAGTCCCCATCCCTGGAGGTGTTCAAAAAACGTGTAGACGTGGCACTTTGGGACATGGTTTAGTAGGCATGGTGGTGCTGGGTTGACTGTTGGACTAGATGATCTTAGAGGTCTTTTCCAACCTTAATGATTCTATGATTCTATGATTCTATATATGTATATACATATACAGATACATAAATATGTAAATATATATTAATAGTTAGTAAGTACAATGCTTTGACCTAGGTCTGGTTTTACTGATGCAGTTTATCTTTCTGCACAGTTTCTAATGGAATTAAAAGGGAGGGGGGAAAAAATGCCAGTGAAAGATTTGGTCAGTTAATTAAGATATACTGTTGGGGAATACTGTATCGATAAACTGACTCACTGAGCCAGCATCAAATCTCAAAGCTTGGTGGAGTACCTGTGCGTGTTCTATCTTTCCAAAGGCTACTTTTGTCATGTTACAAAGGAGTAAGAGAGACACAGATTGGTGATTGCTCTCAGCAGGGTACCACCACCCACCAAGACGTTGCACGAAGGCTCAGTGGTGCTGCTGTTGGTAGAGCAGCCCTTGCAGAAACTGAGAAGAGCAGGTCTTTCCAGCAATATTCTGAAAAATGTGATGCCTGTCCATACTGACATTTTAGTGTCAGTAAGTGGGGGCAGATACCTTTGAGGGGTAAGATTTGAAAACAATATTGCCAGGTGAGAAAGTCAGGAGAACAACTAAAAATGCTAAGTTTTTATCGTCAGCTCCAAGAGCGATGAGTCCAAACAGTTGGCGATTCCCCCCGAATCCCTGGTGGTACATCCAGCAGCAGTTCCAGGGGAGGAACAGGGTGGGTCTTGCAAAGGTGGCTGCCAGAGGGGTGAGAGCTTTTACCAGCAGCCATCACTGACAATAAGCTTTAAGACTGCTCTTGCTTTGGCTGTGACTGGTCACCTTTGCAAAGGTGACAAACCTTAGAATTCAGCTGCCCCTTACTCTTTGACTCGGTGTAGGTGGGGCAGCTCAGCTAATCCCAAGGACTACAGTCTGTGTTTTGCAATTCACCTTTCAGTTCACTTCCCCGTGAGCTGCAGTGACCAATAAAGTCAATTCCAGGTTGTCCCCCGAGTGTGCAGTGAGGCTAAATGGTGCGCTATCTTCTGTAGTACTCAGATTTTCAATTCATGCATCCTGAATCCAATACAGTCATACTGTAAAGAAGCAGTGAGTGGATTTATCAGGTTAGATGTGATAGACTATTGAGTGAATGAAAAATAATACTTCCTACGAATAAATTTTTAACTAAAGTAGGTTTGTTTTTTTTTTTTTTTCTAATATAGCATACTGTTATTCCACAGCTGTTAGTTGTTGTGACTCTTCTTTGCAATGGAACTGGCTTCTTCAGAACAATTTTTCCATGGAATATATGTTATCCCATGCCCATGCCAGTGATGTTTCCAGCGATGTTACAGAACGCAGCTTTCAGCCTTCTGAGATGATTGTCAGCAACCTCATTTACTTCACTGGGCACAAGGCCAGTGACTGTGGGTCCAAAAACTACATTGGCAAACATCATTCTGTATCTAATAAGGGTTCTCACCATTGCTAACCACAATTCAGTGGTGACCATGTTTTTTTTAAAAATATGCTAACCTAGCCAAAACTACTGACTCTAAGTATGTCCCTAGAAAAGACATTCTTTTTTTCCCATGGTACAAATAACCACTGTAAAAAATGCTTCCTGTTTTGCGTCTTTTTTCAGTCATGTTGACCAGTGATAGCTACAGCCAGCCATTTCTCTCAGATTATACTAAATATAAGAAAGATATAAACAAAAACGCCGTTCAGATTAGGTATGCAGATTGGTTCTGAGACAGATTTCCATACATATGGCATCAGACAAGTGCAACATGAAAAGATTACAAAACTTGTAGTAGTACTGACAGTTTCTAGGTTTCCCTGGGAAGCTGCTTTATATTGTACTTGCAACAGCAAAGAAAAAAATAATGAAGAAAGTGTATTAATTTTCTGTGCAGCGGAAATGTCAGCCAGCAGTTGTTCTGGTCCTGCCCTTTGTGACACAAGCTCAGATATTCTTATTTCACATTTTTATTCCCTTTAATTTCTGCCTCTCCTCTACCCAAGTAGCTCTGATTTAACTTCTCTGGAGAGTCAAAACAAAGCTCTGATTCATCTTACAAAGGCTCTTACAGTTAGATCCAAAAGAATGCTGTGATAGCAATCCAGACGGAGCTTCTTCTGAGTCAGATAGGATACACGGAACTAGTGATGCTGACACCAGCCGATCGTTCCCATAACTACTGCCTTCTGAGTAGTCCTCGGGGAGTCTTTCCCTGTGTTTGTTGATTTTCTGTTGTTCAAAAACTCACCAAGCTCTGACTAGCTCTGTTGTTCAAAACTTCTCCCAAACAAAAACATACCTTTGGGTTGCAAAAACATGCCTTGGGGTTAGGAGGGACATCTTTTCCTGACGCTTTCAGCTACTAGCTGAACATTTTGTTTCTCTTCTCACCTGGACAGTAGCCCAAAGTGCAGGTCTTGGGGAAACTGCTGGAGGTGGTGAGAGCACCCTGGAAGGTGGGCCAGCAGTGATACAATACTGAAATTATTTCTTGCTTTGGTCCCACAGAACGAGCAGCTGGAGTGTATCACAGGGAGTCACGCTCTGGGAAGTACCAGCTCACCTATGCAGAAGCAAAAGCAGTCTGTGAATACGAGGGAGGACATCTAGCCACGTATCAGCAACTGGAGGCGGCAAGAAAAATAGGTTTGGAAAAAATCACGGCCGTTTGCTTTTCACATCGCTCATTCATAATGTTACCAGTGTTGTATTTTCATGAATGTTGTGAACTCTGGGACTGAGAGACTTGTAAACTCCCTGGATTTTTGCCCAAGTTGCATGCAATTTCCCCCTTCCGTAACAGAGCGTGACTGCGCTACCTACAGAGCTGTCAGGGATAACATCTGCACACAGTGCTATGCACACCCCTGAGCTCTGGGTGCAGCACAGTCCCGGAACCAGCAACACTCGGCGGACAGCCATCTGGCTGAGCTGGGCAGCAGCGGTACCTCCCCAGCTACAGCACCTGGCTGCTGCTGGGGGCTGCAGAGGAAGGTGCTTATCCCCAGGGAGCTTCTCTAGTAAATGTGCATTGCTATTTTTCATATCATCAGTCGAGATGTTTTCATAATGTTTATTCCAGCCATATTTGCTCTGAGAGAGAGTGAGTGGTGCACTTGGAGTGAAAAACAGAGTTGAGTGAGGGCTCTACTGTATTTCTATTTGATTCCATAAGAAACTATTAATTCATTCAGAGCATTAGGAAAACAAAGGAAAATATCCTCCACTCTAGAAATTTGCAGGCTACGCCGTTGAGTCAGAAGCTGGCTCCCAGCACCAGCACATGTGTAAAAAGGGTACTTTTGTCTCTTCTGAGTAGCTCATAGTCCTAGGACGCCACAAATATGTTCCAGTTCGTCGGTGAAAACATTGACTTGGTCTCTACCAGGCACTGAATAACACTGCATTCTTTGGCTATTGTTTTTAAGTTCTCAGCCAGAAAATGCATTAACAGGATCTTTCTGTTTAGCAAGAAATACCTGCGGCATTTCAGGTATTTAAATTTGAATTGAAAGTATTTTAAGTAAATACTTGATTTTATTAGCTGTCTTTGTATGTAGTATTTTATTCATTCTCAGAACTTGATGCTGAAAACTCTTGAGATACGATTGAGTAAATTTGTGTGGCTTCAAAAGGGAAACAAAAAACACACTTATATAACGCATCCAGTATATAATTTGATTAGAAATGCTGGTACAGCACTTAAAACTCACTACCTGGGAAACTATATAGTCCATCTGCACTTGATTTTTGTTTTCAGATGAAGAACCAATAATCATATTGCAGAGAACACAATGCAATTTTATATTCTGTGTTTACAATTATCCTCTCAAAGTACTGTTCTTTCCTGTAGTTCAATTTCTGTTAGGCCAGTTACACCCAAGTCATTGATCAGCTTGAGTAAGACTTTACTTACTTGAATAAAAAGCGGAGTTTCTTGCCTAGGATTGGCTTATCACATCTGTGTCTCATTTCCTCCCTGTTGCAGGTTTCCATGTGTGTGCTGCTGGCTGGATGGCAAAGGGCAGAGTTGGTTATCCCATAGTAAAAGCTGGAGCCAACTGTGGCTTTGGAAAAACGGGTATTGTTGATTACGGGATTCGCCTCAACAGAAGCGAGAGATGGGATGCCTACTGCTACAACCCTAACGGTGTGTTTAAAAACAACCCATTGCTCTCCGGGTCTAAGATTATGCCTACACGCCATGCTGTCTGGCTGCACAAAGGCACCCGGGCTCTGAATGAGTTAGTTTCAATACCATAAATGTGCTGTCTGAGAAGAGGGGTTCGTACTGACACAAATTTATTTGGAGCCTTGCACCAAGCCCCCTCTGCTGTTACCTGTAGCTGATCTGACTTGCTCAGAGCTCGGTGTCTCTGCACTGCATTGTACCATATATAACGGCGCCTAAGCAAAGTCCTTTCAGAAACTAAAAATGCAACGATATGCTGTTGTTGATTATCCCAATGCGATGTGTGAATGTCTTGTTTTGTATGAGTGTTTACATTTAGCCTACAATTTCGTTTAAATAACTAATCTGAGGTGTTTAACATGGGGACCATTTGCCAGATATTTTGCCTGTGAACAGGCTAAATTTAGTGTTAACCCTTATTCCTTCTTTCTTGTGCCTGAGATAGAACAACTTTTGAAAATGCATGCCATGTCTGGCACTGAAACACCTGAGAGATCCAGCTCCCAGCAGCACCTTGTGTGTGTGTGTGTGTGTGCATGCGTAACTAGATGAAGAAAAGCGGATCTCCAAAGCAGATCTGGAGACATGGTTCAAACGTGACTGACAAGACTTCACCAGATATGGGACATCTTTCCATTCCCCTCCATTCACTACACTGCAGATGACTGAAATACTGACAGGGCTACTGTTTCAGTTTAGCTTGATATCACTTCACAGAGCAGGGAAGACAGAAAAAGTATGCACCAGCAAGAAAAGCAAAGCTTAACTTTGTGCACTGCTTTGCTCTCCTGCTACTCCAAGCGTACTGCCCTGCCTGGCAGAGCCAAAAGTTGGAGTTGTCCATGACGTCTGTACAGCTGTGCACATTTTTTTTGTGCTCACAGGGCTTGAGCTTGTTTATGTTAGCTGGGCAGTTGTTAATCAAATAGCTCTGTGGGGTGGGGGACATTCACAGATGTTCAGCATACAAAGAGAACTGCAAGAGAGACTACTGCATTCATTATTACCGCATGTAAACTGTCAGCCCGACTTTCTCCTTTGTCAGCCTTCTCCTCTGGGCTGAGAGGTAGTTACTTTCCAAATGCACTGTTTGGTTAGAGGACAAAAGGAAACCAGAACTGCCAACGCTCAGCACGGCTTGAGTCTCTCCAGCTGAAAGGATATGTATTCACGCTTGATGGACAGTCTGCTGCAGAGCCTGGCAAGAGTTGTCTGTTTGCAGGTGGGAGCCAAGTAGCCTGGGGGAACAAAGACAAATCTCTGATTGAACTGAGCCTGTGCTCTTCTCTAGGATGCTAAAGATGTCAGGAGGAACTTGTGAAACTGTTTGCATGTTTGAAATGTACATCCAACCCAGCAATGATCTGGAGCTGAAAAGTACAGGACTCGTGGACAATGTACAGCTTAAGAGGGTTAATCACACTATCCAGCTTAAGGCTCCTAACTCGCATGCCCTGAATCACCCTTGGAAAGTACGGCCCTCTCCCCCAGGTCTGAACTTGGGGAACTATGACAAGTCCTAAAGTCAGGCAGTCCGAGGTCTCCAAATTGTTTGGTCCCACTGTCAGGGAGCTGGTAAAGTTCAAATGGCCACTGAATCAAACCGGGCTGAGTGTTTTTCGCCCAGAGGAGACATTCCAAAGGGAGTGAAGAGCTGCAGCAGTAACAGGAGTACCATGCAATCTATGTGATCACTAGCCTTTATAAGTTTTTTTTGTAGAAGACACACTTTCAAGAAGTTTTTGAAGAAGAAAGGATGAAACTGAATGCCAGGGCAACTTGCAAGTACAGCTGTAAAGCTTACAGTTTGACGTTGCCAGAAACCCCAAATGCCTTTCACATAAAACACTTAGCTCTGTCCCAAAGTCCACTGAAGTCAATGAAAGCTTTTCCTCTGAATTCAGTGAGTTTTGGGTCATGCCTCTTGTTTCCAAAATATCGGCTCCCAAAAGCTCGCAATGACTGACATTTCTTGTGAATGCCGAGTGCTTAAATACATGAAAAGTGCTATCACGGTGGGTGTTCCTATGCGATTTTCTTACCGATCTGCTGGGTCGAAGTGCACAAAGATTTAACCCACAGCCATATCCAGAATGAATACTTAAACTCTGATGTTTTTATTTTTCTCTTAGGAAAAGAATGTGGTGGAGTCTTCACAGATTCAAAACATGTTTTTAAGTCACCAGGCTACCCAAATGAGTACGAAAATGACCAAATTTGCTACTGGCATATTAGAGTGAAGTATGGACAACGTATTCATCTACAGTTTCTAGAGTTTGATGTTGAAGACGACATTGCTTGTATGGCTGATTTCTTGGAAATCTATGATAGCTATGATGATATCAATGGCTTCGTGGGCAGGTAAAGCAATTCCAGCTGTAATATGCAAAAAATCAAATTTTTTTTTTTTTTGCCAGAACATTACTTCAGAAGAACACTGTACTACCTTTTCCAATTAGCACCTCTGATATGCCCATAATACTTGTAGCAATAATACCTGACTTATCTTTCCTGGCAATTTACTTTGCTGTCATTAACACAGGCCTGTAAAGAGTTTCAGAGAATTGCACTTTGCCCTTTTCTGCTTTGTTAAATTACATGAAAGAAAGCTGCAAGACTTTTTAGTTAGCTGCTTATCTTAATTCTCTACCATTTTACAGGACGAACTCCAAGCAATCTCAAACAGTATTTTGTATTTGCTTTAACTGCAAGGAGGGAGGTGGAGTGTTAAACTGTTAGCAAAAATGTATTTAATTTAAGTTACTATTCACTACATAAGTAAAATATTTTCTAACAATATCAGAACGGAACAAGTGTTATATATCATCTCTCTTACTAGATTTAGTTTCCCTCTTTGCTTAAGTCTCACTTTCTTTTCTTCGATGTCATATTTTTGCTTGTCCTTCAGCAGTCATATTTTGGTTTGAAGTGCTTCAATTTTCCAGAACAAAAAATAAACCAGAAAAAGTGATAAAAACCACCTCCCAATTCCTGCCACTTTTCACATCCTCTCTACAAATCATGTGTAGCAAAGCAAGGATATATCCATTTGTTTTGCCTTTGCAGATAATTTTAAGTGTTTTTCTTGACAATGTTCTTCCTTTCTTAGCCTTGAGGCCATTGTTCTTTTCCTTAACGCCGTGTTAAATTGCTCTTTTTCTTGTTTTGCATCATTTACTTCCTGCATATATTGAAAAATGTTTCCTGCATTTTTCCCTCCCCTAAACCATACTAAAAGATAACAACAAAAATCCTTTTGGCAATTGCTTTAGCATATAGAGGTGAATTAGATACACTGAATACCTATAACCAATTTAGCCGCATGAGCCACAGCTCCAAAGGAGAGTACAGCCTGAGAGCCACCGTTCAGTGTAGGTGCCCATATAGCAGGGGTATGGCATATTTGCTGTGTCATTTAGTCATGACCATTTATATTTTTTTTTCTAGGTTTTGTGGAGATGAGTTGCCAGATGACATCATTAGCACAGGTAATATATTTGCAGTCTTTATGGTAAAAAAAAAAAATCAGCCAAAATCACCTTTTGTCCCTACTTTCAAATAATATATGGTAAAGACGTCCAAAGACACAATCTCTGCTTCATGGCCAGCATGTTATGAACTGCTATCCAAAACTGCCAGCATGCTATTTCATCATTAGAAGATAACCAGGGTGCATCCTGCTGGCCTTCCAGAAGTAGTACACCTACCCATGTTAAGGAGTTTTCACACAGGCACCTTTATACGGCAGATCTGTAATCAGTAACCGAGCCCTGCCTATGCACACAATCTTCATGCACTGATTGTTCCCATTTCGAGAGCAAGGATTGCAAGAACAGTTCTAAAGCTGGTTACAGACATTATTCTGTGTGTATGTTTAAAACAGCAGGTCAAGGCCTGATTACATGATTACACTTCTACAAACCTCTCTTTGCTCAAGCGTCGCAAAGTCGCTGTGGCACAGATGTCCCGTGGGCTACATGTGCAAGGAAGTGGCCATGTTCCCTGGGATAGTATATGGATCGTCTGTGCAGAAACTCACGGTACCACGCTCCAGCCCACAGCTGTAATCGGCAGAAAGAGAACAGAAAAGTTGAATTGCACCATCCCTGATCTCCCAGTTTACACGGGCCTGGTGGGAGAGTGATGTAGCAACCTCACCCCTGTGTCACCTAGAGATCCATGAGGCTCTACGCCAGATGTGTCTCACGCATGAAGCGTGACATTTCACGGGTAGAGTGAAGCAGAGCAGCATTTTAAAGAACCAGAAATGCTTTGCAGGAAGCACCAGGTACAGCAAAACTTTATCAACCTCTGGGCTCTGCAAACAAAGCAAGCTGATGAAAATCTGCCTGGTTTTCCATGGGGCTAATGGAACTATAATCCTCCCAGGCCACAGCTCAGAGGTAGACAAACCAGGTGGATTGCTCTAGAGATCTCAGAAGCAAGCAAGGAAGAGCACTTTAAAAATAACTCTGAAATATCACATTTTTATGCTACCTCAAAACGTAACCTTTGGTTTTCTTTTTCTTGTCCCAGGCAATGTTATGACCTTGAAGTTTTTGACAGATGCCTCAGTGACTGCTGGTGGTTTTCAAATTAGATATATGACTATGGACATGCCTTCAAAGTCAAGTGATGGAAAGAATATCACATCCCAAGGAAAACCAAACTTTTTATCTGGAAAATTTGGTATTATGTGAGCGGAGTAACGAGATGCACTCATTACGAAACATGTTTTAGAACCCAATTCAGATATCTGTTTCTTCAGATAAGACATTTTCTTCATATCTTTCTGACTTTTTATTTTCTGCTTTTATAGAAGTTTTGTTAATAAAGTATACTAGGAAATAAATTATAAAATATACTTACATGAATAATAGAAGACTATTTTTAGGTTACAAGTACTGTAAAAATCTGAAGAATTCATTGTTACCAAAGATTTAAAAACTATTTTTCTATATAAACTGCTCCTTCTCCTCATTTCTGGCACCATTTGAACAAACTTTTTGTGTGACCGTTTCAATTATTTTTAAATTTAGTATGCTGTTCTATCCTTATTTTCCTTTAGAGTGAGCTTATTTTTAAGATAGATAAATTCATCTTGTGGATGGCCTAGCAGTCACCCATGTGATTGTCTGAAGTCAGAAGATTGGGAAGCAGCATGAACAGCACGGAATCAATTATATGATTGTCATCATTTTGTTGTGAGATGAATCAGAAACTACTCAATGAATTTTGTCAGGGTTTCCTCATCCAGAGAAGAGATGTTCACGTCCTTTCACTTGTCTCATTTCACTTAGTAAAGAATGAATCAAAGACTTGGTAATGATAATAAAACTGGTGAGATGAAGCGTCGGAAAAAATTGCTAACCGAGTACCGGCAAATCCGTTCAGAAGATACTGTTGAGATGCTGTGTGTTGTTTACACGGGTTTTAAGAAGACTGTATTATTTTGAATTGATGAACATAAGTCATTCTCTGTATGTTTTCAACTTCAGTTTAAATTCCTCAGTCTGAAGCAGCATTACAGCTACCTCTCTTTTGATCGTGTCCTGAGTTTCCAATGAATTATTTTTATTTCTTGAGAATTTTTCAGACTTTGGAACATTTTTCTTGATTGAAAGCAGTAAATAAGTTTTAAGAGTTTCTTTCTTTCGCTCGGAGTGTTTTCCTGACCCCAGATCTGCTGAAGGCTAATGCCCACTGAGAATCTTCCTGTGAATTATTTGTTTGGAGCATTGTGAATTCCTCCGAAAGAGATTTGTACAAGAGGAGGAGGATCTTAAGCTAATCAGACCCATCTTTGCTTTATTTATTCTAATTCTCGGTTCTTCAAATTTATTTCATCTTTGAGCTTTTATTGTTGTAATTTCACTGGGAATATAATTCTGCTTCCTGGCTGTACTGGTGAATAACGTTGCAGCTCGCACTGCAGCTCCTCTCCCTGTCATTTCCAACACTTTATTCATGCTTCATGTGAGCGCCAGGAAACAAAGTTCGTATTGCTAGGTTTAATGGGATCAAGCTGCACCGAAAATCTACCGGTGGTTTTTAATCTTGCCACCTGGTGGACTGAATAAACCCGTTCACATCCTCCTGTTACAAAACGTCGTTCCAGTCCTCCAAGATCAGCAAAAGTGCTTGTTAATAAGGAAAACGCACAAAGAGAACTGTTAATATTTTGTTTATGACCTGGGGTGGGTTTGTTGTTGGTTTGGGGTTTTTTTTGTTGTTGTTGTTGTTTCTTTGATTGACCAGCAACAGGTCTTGAACTGATACGGCTTACCAAGCTGATTTCTACAGGTGTACAGGAAATATCTGCCTGTCTGGGAACCCCTGTGGAGCCAGAGGAGTGATGCTGTTTGGGGAAGAGTTTCTTTCCAGAACAGGCACTCCTGCGAAGCATCTCCAACGCCACTATGAAGCCCCACGGGTGACTAAGACAGACTCAGCCATTAACGTTACTGCTCAGGCCTCTCTCTGTCCCTGGGAAAATGGGTTTCTCCGCACCTCAGCTGTGCTGCCGCTGCCGTCATTTCGTATCACACCCACAAACTCCCTGATGGAATTCGCACACGCCTCACTTGTCCCCTCTCAGTGGCTGTACCACGAGGTGGGACATGCCATGCACAGCTAAGAGCTAACATCTCCCACCGGAAGACGAGGGCGGTGCATGTCGGGCAGCGCTTGGTGCTGCAGCCACGGTGGGGAGCAAAGCCCCCAGGCACTTTCTGTTGCACTCACTTTTCCCCACTGTTCGGAAACCCCGCACCTACTCAGGGTCTTGCCATTAAATGGCCGCCAAAAAACCCCACTGGGAACGGCTGCGGGGCTGCCTGTTTCACAGTGCTGTCTCATATGCGGGTCTTTAGGAATTTCAGGTTTATGCAGGTAGGTTTCCGCGGAGCTGGAGCTCAGCTGCACCCGCTGAGCAGCTCCGGGAGGCCTAGAGGTTAGTTTCCCGTCACAAATAGATGGTTTGTAGAGGCAACAGGCCCCCGTCGTGCCCCTCTGCCCGCAGCCCGGCCACCGCCGTCGCCTGAGGCGAGGCACGGCCCCTCACGGGCCCCGCCCCCGGGGCGGCCGCCGCCACCAATCAGCAGCGAGGGGCGGTGCCCGCCGGGGGAGGGGAGGAGGGAGTGGAGGGGGCGGTGCCCGCAAGGCGCGGGAAGCGATCCATCGCTCGGCGCTCCGCCGCGCGCGGAGAAAACGCGTGGTGCCGCTCGATGTCCTCCGGCTCGGCCGGCGGCCCCGCCTCCCCGCTCTCCCATTGGCTGGGGCCGGCGCAGCCCGGGCCCGCGCGCCGCCAGTCCCGCGCGCCGCCATCTTAGCCTGGGAGACGGCGCGGGGCGAGCGGCGGCTGGGCCGGGGCTG
>VYZW01043818.1:145155-188314 GCA_013401315.1 Balaeniceps rex
TGGAGGACCCAACCGCCCCGCCGGGGGAGCTCACCGACGCGCACCTCACTATCGTCAAGTGAGCGCGGGGGGCGGCGTGAGGGGAGCGGGGAGGCCCGCGCTGCCTGAGGGGACGGCGGCAGCCCTCAGCCTGCGTGGCTCCCCGCCTGCGCGGAGTGGGGTAGCCGTGCCGTCCGCGCGGGGGCGAGGGGCGGCGTGCAGGCCCGGGCTGGGGGCAGGCAGTGAGCCCCGGGCGGCCCCCCCTGCCGCGGCGGAGCGGGGAGGGAAGCCTCTGCCCGGCCCGAAATTCGGGCGGCTGGGGAGGGCTGTAGGGCTTGGGGCTGCGTGGCCGCTGGCTGGAGATCGCGGGAAAGCGTGCGGGCCTGGAGCGGGGGAGGCGGAAGGGAGGGAGGGCGGCTGTCCGGCGTCGGCTCATCCCAGAGCCTCTCCTCCTACATGTGGGGAAACTGCGGAGGCGGGTGAAGGAGTGCTGGGAAAGAATGCCTTTCTTCCTGCTGAAAGAAATTTTGCATTTGGACTATATGATTAGAAAGGTTAGGTTTTGGTGTGGTTTTCGGGTTTCTGAATGATCCTGCCTTAATTGCGTTTCTTTGTGGAAGGTACTTCTTAACCGTTAAATGCTGCTTTTACCGGCACCTTTCGAATTTGTTAGCATATGCAAAGGCATTATCTCTTTCCATCAGTATCTCTCTTGAGTTCCTGCCTTTCAGTTTTGTAGTAACTTTTAAAGCTGTAACTGCTTAGATACCAGTGATACTGATCGCGCTATAAGATTTTACAGGTTTCTAGTAATAACTGAAAAAAAAGACCTGTGCTCACTTAAAGCAACAGCCGATTTCTCAGGTTGCCTTCTGGATGGCTGCACTTAATATGATTGTGTTTTGCTACGTGAAACTGATTGTTAACGTTTTATAGGATAAGTATAGCTTTTCTGTAGGGATGTTCTTCGGATACGTGCAAAGTCATCGCTGCTAGCTGTCAAACAAGAATTTTCCTGGAGTGGGGAGCCTGCATTCTAGAACTGCTTTTGAGGAATGTGCTTTTTAAGATCATATATTTCTGTGAAAAGTTTCTCTGATTTTCAGCATTTAAAGTTTGCATGTTAACTTTTAAAGTTTTTGTAAAAGTTGACAAAAAATGAAAGCCCTTAGTGGTTTTTTTTTATGCTCTATAGGCACAAAGTGGGCCATTAGTCACTTCACTTTTTCCAATATACTAGGACGCATGTACTTTTTAACACACTGTTTACTGATATGTCAGATGAACTCTGGTGACTGGCATTTTTGCTCTTTAACTTCTTCAGCACTGTGTTTTAGCTTTCTAAGGAAAGAAATGGTTCTATGTTAGTTAATGGTGTATTAGAAGTTTAAAGTTATGTCAATTATAACATGTTTAACCTGTGACTATTGCATGTTTTCCCTTCTGCTCCCTAAAGTCGCTTGACAGGTGAGGAAGGCAAACAATTCACTGCAGATGTCAGAAGACACTTCCCTCAACTTTGCAAAGTGTTTAAGGTACGTCTTTCCAATTTTCTACGCTTCAGTGAACAAAGATATGTTTAGGTGGTCAAGGTCAGTGGCCATTGTAAGACTTGAATTTGAGTTCATTTAATAAGAATTCAAGCTAGTGACGTAGCAGTAAGGGTTTGTTGGCAAAATGTATCTTCCATGTTATTAGAAGTTACTACAGGAAAAAATAAAATACGGGGTCTTGGATGTGTTCAGGTGGTGTTACGCAGTCAAGTCTGATCTTCCAGCCAGAAAAGGTACAGTATGTTCTGTCTGCTTTTAGAAACACTTTGGGGAATTGGCACATGCAGTAAATGTCAGATTTTTTTTTGAAGATGTAAAGACTGTTCTTTGCCATCTTTTTTTCCCCTTCTGTTTTAGATGTTTTAAAAACCATTGGAGAGTCAAGTGATAATATGTAACGAGCAAAGAAGTAAAGAACTTTGGATGTTTAGAACTTACTGCAGTAAAGGTGTCTAAATTACAGAGAACAAAAATGTTTTCAGGACCTCAAATTGTTTTACTGATTTGGAGCGTATGTAATCAGGAAGGGTTTCCTACATGGGTGCATTTTTCACCAAGTGTTTGCTTTTGACAGCTCTTTCTTCATTGAGCAGAAGTGTTGGTATTAAGACAATACTTCACAGCTACTTCTGTAAACTGAGACTTTATGTATATGTTTTTTTTCAGGCACACATTTCTAGTCAAAACTCGGAGCTAAGTAACGCAGCATTACAGGCATTGGGATTCTGCGTTTTTAATTCAAAGATTACATCTGAATTATCTGGTAAGCAAACTTCAGTGTGGATGCTGGTAATGTTTGCGTGTATATATCTCGGAGTTCTTTCTTTATTTCTTTGTTAGCATGTACTTTAATTTTGACAAAGTTTACAGTTTCCAAGTGGTGCAGTGGTTTTGTCTCTAGTATGAGCAGTGTGATCAGCTCACTAATTCTATCTTGCACAAAAAAAAAAAGTAATGGGTTTTTTTCATGCTGTTATGCTAATACTGTTTTACTAACTTCTAGTTTCATTAAATGCTTTGGTAGCAGTTAGGCACTGTAATTAGTTTTGTGGAGTTAGTAGTGAAAAAAGATGTCCAGGTGGAAAAAGAATGAAGAACATTTTTTTGTTTGTTTATAGAATTTGGGTATGCATGATAGTGCTTTTCAGTGTTTTCCAGCCTTTACCTGGTGATTCCTGGTTGTTGCATTAAATCAGAGAACCATAGAATGGTTTGGCTTGGAAGGGACCTTTAAAGGTCATCTAGTCCAACCCCAAATATTTCAGATTAAACTAATTTAAAGTAATGTAAAAATCTTATGGCATACATTTCTTGAAAGTGCTAAATCCCTTTAACAAAAGGTCTTGCTCCTGAGAACTTGAGGCTATGCATCAAGGTAAAAACGCTGGGTTTTGTTAATAGGGGAGAGCTGATGTCCAAGTTGGCTGGTCCTTGGGAGGTACCTGTGACAGGTTCCAGGCGTCAGGCGTGTCCAGTCGCAGTAACGTGATCAGAAGCTGCTCAGTGTCAGCTGTCTCTGTGTGTGTGTCAGACGGGTTGTGTGGTGGTGGAAGGTGGTTAAGCTCAGGCTGCCTTTCATGGGTGCACAAGGAAATGTATTGTGGTTTGGCTGTTGTGCAGTGCCTTGATGGTGCTGGAGTCTATAGTGACTCTCCAGCTGGTAATAACAAGTGGCATACTGTGAATTATTTTTTATTTTTCTTCTGAAAAGTGTTAAATGCTCTTGGACAAATGTTCTGGAATTACCTTTATTAGAAAGAAACTTAACTTCAGGCAAGACTGAACAAAATCTCATGTGTGGATGTGCAGAGAGCATTTTTTCATGTGACTCTGCGATTCTGTTCATTGAAATTGATTCTTTCTCTCAGTTCTTCTACTCAATTTTCCAGTGTGTCTGCTTTCCTGTTACTCAAACTTTAGCCTGATTTCCTGTGAGAATGAGGCATCTATAATAGCGTCTATGTATTCCCTTTCTTTTCCCCCATAACTTTTTTTTTAACCAGTTGATAAATGACAGTCAATTTTGTTAGAGAATGTCAGGCTTCAGAAATAATTAAGTCCTGAAAACAGTGGAGAGCTGGGGAGAGAGGACAAAAAGCATATGTACTCTTGATTGAGGAAGGGAGTGTATGTGAGTTTATGTTTCTCTGATGTGAGATCATGTACCCGCAAAGTCCAAATTTGTAAGAAACCAGGCTTCGTTAGTTTTGCGTTTTAAGGGAATACATGATTTCTCCATCTGTCTTACTAGTTGCATGTAAGTCCTATGTTAACCTTATTCTTTTTTGTGTAATGAGCTCGCTGTTGCCTCAGTTACAACCTTACCTCCCTCTTTATTATTAAAGCCTCTTGTAGACCCTAAAATGAATTTATACATGCCGGTGTAGCAGTGAAATTGACCAAAGTGCTGCTAAATGCACTTGAAATCCAAGAAGTTTTGAATACTTATATATTTAATCTTTAGCTCTAGTGTTTTTAGGTAAATTTGTCTTCTAGCTTTATGTTTGTTTGGTTTCTTAGAAAGGTAATATAGATATGCTATATCTGTATATTAATATGTTTTGAGATCTTTTCGCTAGTCTGAGAGAAATTTCCAAAAACTGCCAAAAAGTAATGTTTAAGACATTAAATCATGTCCATTGTGACCTCTAGCTGAATGGATCTTTAGTAATGTTAACTGAGCAAAATGACCTGAAACTTGCTAAGAAGCTGATTAGAACTTCATGAACAGAATTTGAGTGCTGTGCATTCTGCTTTCAGCAACTGAAACACAAGACTTGCTCTCAGTGGTGAACAGTGTTGCTGTAAAAGCTTCAGACAAAAACACTCGCACTCGGGCACTTTGGGTGATGTCTAAGCAGGCGTTTCCTTCGGAAATTGTTAAAAAGGAGGTAAGTTTCTTCACTTTTGGGTTTGTTTTTTTTTGTGGCCTGATTTTCTAGGGAGATGAGGCTCGTGCAATCTCTTGGTCACGCTCCACTCAGTAGCTTTTGAATCCGAAGGTCATTTTCCATCAAATTTGACAGCCAAGTATAAGGCCTAAGTTCTTGGAAAAATCTTAAGGGCAGCTACAGAGCGAAAAGAGCCAACAAATTATTGTTTCTCTTGAGGGAGAAGCTGCAGCATGAGCAATTCTATTAGATACAGTGCAGCAGCATAGGGGAGGAATGTTGTGAATGCTCCAGTTTGGTCAGAGCTCTAACCTTAAAACTAGACCTAGCATCATCTAAACACAGGGCACAGTCCTGGGAAACAAAATTTCATCATTCCAGCTCCTGGAATGGAAATATTTGTATTTAGGTGCTCACTCAAATGTCCTCTTATTTCCTCAGGTGTCCAGTATTATTTCTACCCTAGAAACAATACTTACTAAAGGAGATGTACAGTCTATGGTGGTTGAATATGAAGCACTAAATGTTATTATACGGTATGTGCACTGCAGTATTAAATTGTTAAAACAGATGCTTAGCTTTTTTGGAAAAATACTGAAACAAAAATTTTTTTGAATGCTTTTTGAATTGTGCAGTATGTTCAAGACTCTTTTCTCAGTGTTTTATATTACAGTCAGTAGAACAGAGTGAAATTGTGTGAACTGTCATTTCTGTCTCTTTCCCAGTGGTTCTCCTGAACTGCTTCATTTGCAAAATATTCCATTAATGATAATATGGCAACCAATTCTGACACACAAGGTAGTTGATATTCAGATAAACTTTCATTCGTTTAATTTTTAATGGCTTATTAGGAATTATTTGCAAAGTCTCATGTGCGCTTCACAAGTTATGTTCTACATTCTCGTTTTCAGAACCTACCTGGTTGAGAAATTCTCAGCCATTATATGGGTTTATATTTAAAAATGTCTCCCTGGTGCTTTACAGATTTTACTGCCGTGTTTCTTACAATACTGTTGAGGGTACTGTTTAATTCCAAAGGCAGCTTTTTAGGACCAACACCGAGTGTGTGTTGTCTTGGTCAGAAGCGCTAGAATAGTCAAATTTTGTCTTTACTTAGTTTAATTTCTTTGTTAGTAAATATGTTGAGCTTGTATCTTTACTATTATTTAAGTATTCTCTTAAACTTTCTGCATCTGGTTTGAACTGCAAATCCATTTTAAAGTGAAACAGTTAAAGCAGTAATTACTTGCTTATTTTATTTCTACTTTAATACATCCGTTTTCTGTAGTGGAGAAGTTGGATATTATAACTTCCGTAGTATTTAGCAACTTCTTGCGTTTGGCTAATTGTACACTAATTCCTCTCTTGCAAATCTGAGATTCAGTAGACAGTTGTTCCTGGAAAAGTACACATTTTATTAAATGGTTTCTTTTAATTATTTTTTTAATATTTATAATAACTTTAGATGTGGTTATTAAAAAGAATGTAGTTATCCTCAAGAGCAAGAGTTGTACCTGAAAATAAACAGATACTGGGTCTGAGGCTGGTTGACAGCAGTGGTAAGACAATGCTCTTGTTCAGAAGTTAGGCTGCTGGCAGATGTAGTGGAAAACTGTTCTCTTAAGCAGTGCTTGTTCTCTGGCTTTAATAAAATTATTTGAAAGGCAGCAGTTTTCCTTGGTACGGCAAACCCTTCGTAAGCTGTAGTGATGGGGATTTGACATACCTCTACTAAAGAGGACACTAGCAAAATTCCATGGGTTAGAGGCAAGCTGGTTCCTACAGGCCGGTTTGAATATATGCCAGGTACTCCCATTTCTGAAAGTCTCCTTGGCTTCTGTGTGGGATGGTGTAAACATATGGAATTGTTTGTCATACGGTGCTCTAACAGCTCAGTAATAGAGGAGTAAGATAAGAACATTTGACTAGGCTAGTGTGCATTGAGTCTGTGCAAACCTGTGCTGCTTCAGGGTTTGAGTTGTTTTTCAAAAGCAGCCATATATTGTTTTCAGCACACATGGCCTGTTGGAGCTGGTCTGGACTGCTAGGAACACACAAGGGATGGTTAATATGCAAACTTTGTGCTTGGTCACTGATAAGGAAGTGATGGTATGTTCCTTTCAGGCTCTGTTCAGCTTGTTTGCCTAAAATGTTGTGATAGAATGGAAAGGATGACTGTAAGTGTCAGTCTGATCTGCTTTTATCTGAAATAACACTTCAGCATTGCAGTTTTAAGTGAACTGTCAAAATACAATTGTTTAGAAAAATAAAATTGTTTAGAATGGTTTCCTGTAAATCATATGTTGAATTAGAGCATTTATTGATGATACTAAGATTATCTTTGAGTGTCTGAGTAGTATGTCTGTTGGAGATTTGTAATGCCTATATTTGTTTTTTGAATCTAGCTTAATGGAGCAAACTCCAGCCCAGATGGGGGAAGAGGCTGTGAGGTGGGCGAAACTGATCATTCCTCTGGTCGTCCATTCAGCTCATAAGGTGCAGTTACGAGGTGCCACTGCTCTGGAGATGGGCATGCCACTGCTCCTGCAGAAACAGCAGGAGGTGGCAGCTGTCACCGAGCACCTAATGACCACAGTAAGTAGAAATGCTCGGTCTTTTTTCTAGAGGTGACAGGAATAGTAATCGTTGGTTGGTTGGGGGTTTTTTAATTTTATTTACAGTCTAGGTAGTGGCAGCAAAAAGCTACTGTGCATTGACAGCAACTTCTTGATGACAGCAGTGACAGAAAAATTAATGTAACAGCAATTTAAATATAGGACCACTGTAAAAAAAAAAAAAAAAAAAAAGTAGTTTCTGACAAGAATCATTGATCGGGAATATAACTTGCCATTTTTAAATGACCTTTAAGCACCTGTCTTGACAGCGTTAACCCATAAATATCATTAAACTTCTGTTGTCTCTTAAAGGGAATTTGCTTACCGAACTAGAATCAGCAGAACTTGGTGTGGTGGTAACTCACATCATCTAGCTTAGCTTCCTACTCAAAACAGGGCTATCTTCAAAGTCAAGGCTAGGTTGCTCAGGGCCTTGTCCAGTTGATGTTTGAATATGTTAAAGGATGGAAATTCTACAGCCTATCTGGGCAGCTTGTTCCAGTGCTTAACCACCCTCATGGTAAAAAGAGGATTTGCCTTGTTGAAACTTGTGTCTGTTGCCTCCAGTCCTTTCTTTCAGCACTTCTTTGAAGCATCTGGCTCCTGCCTTATAATCCAGCTATAAGTAGTGGAAGACTGCAATTGTATTCCCTCCCACCCCAGGCTAAACAGGCCTAGCTCTTCTGTCATGAACTCTGTCCCCTAACCATCTTAGTGGTGACCCTCTGCTGGGTTCACTCCAGTTTGCCAGTAGCTCTGGTACTTCGGTGCCCAAAGTTTGGTACAGTATTCCAAAGATGATCTGATAAGTACCAAGTAGAGGGGTCAATTCTCTTGACTCGTTTCTTGTGCTTTTGCTAGTGCAGTCCAGTGTGCAGGAGCACATTCCTGACTTAAATTTGTCTTGCCCTACCCCATCATTGGGGATCTCTGCCAGTTGCCTCAACCTCTCAAGAAATAATTGTGCGGCCTCGTGTCATTGACCTTCTCCTTCAGCATCTTTGGATACACCCTGTAGAGTTTGATGGATTTGTATATGTCAAGTTTACTTCAGTAGTCCCCAACTCAGTTCTTCTCTAGCATGAGTAGTACCTGTACCCAGCAACGAATGGGAGACAGACATTGGAGGCTGAGAGTAGAGATGGAGGCCAGAAAGGCATTGCGTACCTCAGCATTTTCCATGTCCTTTAAAAGACTCCCCACCCTATTCAGCAACAGCCCCCTTGGTCTTTTTGATGAAGCTTTTCACGTTCCCCTTCACTTCCAGAACTGTAGGCTTATTTTGCCTTATTACTGCTGAAGCTAAGTATGTTTACAAAAAAAAAAAAAACCTAAACAAACAAGGTGGGTTTTAGGGTCACAGTGTGTTTTGACTTGAGAGTTAGAGAGACTACAAATATTTAAGGAAATGGATTTTGATTTGTTGGTTGCCACTATCAGAATAATTGAAACCAACCGTAAACTTCAACTAAGAAGGTAATCGGATGGTAGCAATGTTTGACTGATTTACCAGCAAATGCTATGTGGTACAGAATTAAATCCATCTGATACAGAAATAGCATAGTTCCAGGTTGATTGTGTCTCCAGACATTGCTATGAGTATGTAGTTTTTAGAATACTTTGAATATATTTCTTGTAGAAATTATGTTTCTTTCTGTCTACAGAAAATAATTTCAGAACTTCAGAAATTGTTTTCTACAAAAAATGAGACTTACGTGTTAAAATTATGGCCACTGTTTGTCAAATTACTTGGAAAGGTAAGCAGAAAAGCAGTAAGTTTTACAGTTGCAAATCTCTAGGGAGGGCATTTTTGACACCATAAATATCTTAATTCTGAACTTCTTTATCTTCAGACTCTGCATCGTAGTGGCAGTTTTATCAACTCGTTGCTGCAACTGGAGGAACTTGGATTTCGTAGTGGCTCACCAGTGGTAAAGAAAATAGCCTTCATTGCATGGAAGAGTCTAATAGATAATTTTGCTCTAAATCCAGGTAGATTAAAAAAAGTTAACCTGAATTGTTTCGACTACTGTCACTTTTCATAACTGGAAGAGAATATTCTGTCTAATAGTGGTCAATACTATGGTACATACCCCTGGATATACACATAGTATACCTGTGGTATATACGTAGTGGTATATACATAGTGGTATATACAGTGTGTGTATACGTAAGTAAAATTCAAGGTGGTGGTGGTGTTTTTTTTCTTTTTAAGGGAAAGTGACAGTTTGATCAGTAGTTCTATCTTAATTTTTCTGCTAGGAGAAATTAATAGAATAACATTAACAAACGTTTCTTTTGTAATGCTTTAGTTGATCCAAACAGCAATGAAATGGAGAACAAAGCATTCTGTAGATATTATTTTGGACTGTGTGGGTGAACTGGGAAGAGCAACGCTTCGTGATTCTAGAGGTGCTAAAAAAAAAAAAGTTGCTTTAAGGTATAACTGAGACCTGAACAAGTCTAAGTCTAGCCTGCGTCAAAACACACAATATTTATTTTTTACCTTGATTATGCTTCTCCTTACCGTGTCTCCTGAAGAGAAAGCTAAATGTGGACATTTCTTAGTTTAGCTGGACTTAACTTAAATTGTCATTTTAGTTTGTTTCTTACCTGGTCATTTGTTCTGATCATTGTATCCCATAAATTAATTAACAAAGGATTTGATTCTATCAGAAGATAAAATCCATGGCACAATTGGCGTTCGTTGCGCGTGTTCCAGTATGGCTAATAAGGATTGCGTACTGCAAAAGCAGACTCTGTCAGCAGTTTGTTATGAATTGCAGGTGGGCAGGTTCTCATGCTGCTGAGCTGGCTAAAAGTTTTTTCTCTTCTTTGAACACTTGCGTAGGCTTGAGTGAACTTTTGTCCAGACACGCTGTGCTACTTCAGTGGTAAATGATCATTTGTGACCTCAGAATACCGTGTTTAAGATAATTTGTTCTCCTCCAGTGGTAATGCACATAGGTGTTAAGTGTTTGGTTTTTCTTTTCCTGTGGCAGATAGGACTCTCTAACATAGCAAGCAAGAACAAATTTCCTGCTGTTTATGTTGGTATTCAGTAGATTTCATTTCAGTCTTGGTATTGGAAAGAAATACTTGCTATTTCCAGGGTTCTAGACAACAATTAGAGTAGTAAAATAGTCTGAAAGGTTGGTGCATTTACTATGTATTTTAGTTTTGCAAATTGTCATTAATTGAATTTTAAGCTAAAATATAATAGGAAAAAACCTAATGGTTTAAAAATGTTCCTTTTGTTGCTCTGTGATTTAATTATTTGCGTTGCTTAAAAATATGCTTTTTTTTGGTCTTCAAGATATATTGTGCAGTGCTAAAAGGCTGAAATTGCTAATGCAGCCACTGAGCTCGATCCATGTGAGAACAGAGGCTTTGGCACTGACGAAACTGGAGGTCTGGTGGTATTTACTCATGAGGCTGGGACCTCAGCTGCCTGCAAACTTTGAACAGGTAACACAACTGAAAATAGTCATAGCATAGTCACTTAGCCTGTGTTGAGTGTGTGAAGCTAAGTCCCCTCTTTGTTACCATCACTTATTCTGTACCTGCGTTGTCCTTTTCTAGTTTATTATTAAAATAAAACTGTCTTAAGGAACCAAATCTGACTTGCGTATTTGTGTGCTGTGCGCGTGTGTTATATATATAGCAGAACTATACATGCAATCTTTTAAAAAGTTGCAAAAGATTTGAGAGCATGTCTGCATGCCGAGTGAGCATCTCTATGAAAATCTGCAGTGAGCACACAACAGTAGTAAACATAAGCACATTATGTAAGGACTGCTGTGTCCTTTCACTGTGCAAGTGTATGCTTTGGGAAGTCTGCTATAGGAAAACATACGGAAGAGATCACTAAATATTTAAAGATGCATAGACAGAAAAATGATCCAGGTGTTTCATTACTACTCACATTATAACTGGAACAAACATAATGTTTCTATTAGGCTTCTGAATTTCATTAAACTTCAGGAGTAAAGAAAAAGGAATCTACCTCTTTAGATACGGTACACTTGGATCATTCTAACATGAGATTTTGTTTAATCTAGCCATTTCTAATTCATGTATCAGTATGCATATTTTATACAGCATCTTATAAATATTGTTATAAGTACCCAGAAACTGTGAAACACTGATGCTGTGAACAACAGTACTGTCTATGTGATACTTGAAACATATGGTTCTTTATGGCTTATGGCTTGTATGTACCGTACCTCTTTTCACTGAGGTTTGATATCTTTGCAGGTTTGTGTACCATTAATCCAAAGTACTTTAAGTCTGGATTCTTCTGCTGCATTGCAAGGAACTCCCTCACGTGTACCAGCTAACCAAAGCTTAGTCTCGGCAACCCCTGTACAGAAATCAGGTATTAAAGTACAAGCCTGTTTCCAACTATAGTCTAGATGCAGAAAGTAATCTGTTCTATTTAACATCTTTATGCATTTTCATTTGCAATGTGTTATTATTAAAACCAGTAATTTTCTGCATGTTTGTTGGAGAGCTCAGAGGTAGTGATTTACCTTGGTTAATATTAGGCTGTTGTAGTCAGTGTTTCAAGCTTATAAAATTGTGCTAATCAAATTGTGTTGAGGACCAGTTTTAATGTCCTGAATTGTGTTTTCTTTTGCAAGGGAGCTTTAGTTTGAAACTTAGTTTTTCATGTATTCATATATGTGCTATTTATATATGCCATTCTCATTTCTATAGCATTTTTAGTTTCTGCCTGAATAGTAACCCAGTGATCATAATACATCCATAATTTTGGCACTTTAAATACAAGTGAAATAGCACCTACTTGAGCTTTACATCTCAATGCCTGAGATAAGGAACGGTCTCTTTTTCTCCTCTGTATGGAAAGCCTAGCGTTCATAGCTTGTGTAATTCTAGGCTGCTGTAATTAGAAGCCTCAGATGTGTTGTGGAAGCGTCCTAGATGTGTAGATCTTCCTTTGTTCCCTTTAAAAAAAAAAAAAAAGTTCCTCTTACTTCTGTGAGATCATAACTGAGATTGGTCAAAATGCTTTGCACATGAGACCTCTTAAACTTGTGGTCAAAGTTTCTAATGGAAACTCTTTATAGCAGTAGAGTTACTATATAACTAGTGTATAGCGTAGCATGTAGCTTGATCTATAACCACAACTTCCATGGAGTCTTCTGTTGCCAAAATAAAGCCTGGCATCTGAGACTTTGCAATCTCTGGAAGATATTTATACTTTTAAAATACATGGTTATAACTGTGATGTTAAACCCTACTTAATAGGAGTGTGTGCTATAGATACCCTTCTGGCTGTTAGAGGTCCCTTTTAGCCAGCAGTATTCCATGATTTGTTCTTTTCATGTTAACTTTGGGATTTGGGTCTATTGGATCTTTCCTTCTACTTGATTGCAGGCGAAATACGAGACAATGTAATCTTTCTCCCCTCGCTTAGGTCCTTACCCTTTTGCAAATCCAGTCACACCAAGGATGAACTTGAATTCTAGTACAGCAGGAGTGGTGGTGATTCCTTCCATTCAGCTTTTGGGAATTGAAATGCTGCTTCACTTCTTGATGGGACCAGAAGTTCTAGATTTTGCAAAGCAAAACAAGCTTGTGCTTAGTTTAGGTATGTATATGAGTTATATTTTTTGGAAGTACTCTTGCATAACCTGAAATTGCCAGTTTTGTTGGATTTAAAGATGTAAATTAGCATGAAATGCTTTAAGCATTTAGAACTGTTAGTTGTCATCTTTAATATTAGAAGTTGTTTTTATATTAAATGCTGTAAGTACACATATATCCTTGGTTATTTTTAAGGCTTATCTTACCAGTAGACTGCAAAATAACAGATTTACAGAACACGTTTTTTTGTTCTCCTAGAGCCTCTCCAGTACCCACTGATCAGTAGCCCTTCTTTTTTTTGTAAGCATGCCAGCACGCTTATAAATGCAGTTCAGGATGGCTTTATTGCAATTGGAAAAGAAGCTCCTGGTAAGAATTTAGTGGTGAAATTCAGTTTTGTTTCTGAAAAAGAAAGTGGGGGAGGGAAACCAAAGAAAAAAATAACTGCTTTCTGTAATATTCCAGTGCTGACATTAAATAGAACTGGTCTGACTTGGTTTGAAAGCTTCTGTCAGTTTTGGCTGACATCCAAGTCCGTTGTTTAACACAGTTTGTATTTTTACTGCAATTTTGTGTAATGTTTTTATTACAAACTGAATAAAAATGTCATGCTATCTTGCAGATTGTATGCTGAATGTTATATGGAAGGACATAAATGGATATGTAAAAACAGCTATTGAGTCAGGTAAAAAGTGTATATTTTTTTTTATTTGTCCTTCTGACCGGTTGTTTGTGGGGTGCTTTGTGGGTTTTTGTTTGGTTTTTTAAGATTAGACCTTAAGTAGTATTTGCTTTGTTGCTGGTAAAACTTGGTTTTAGGCATCATCACTAATTGTTTTTGAAGCAACAACTGATATTTTTCATGATGCCCATATTTTTGTGTGACAAATACAAAATCATACTGATCTGATCCAGTGAGGCTTATTAGGGAAGGCACAGCAGTGCGTGACTGGAGGTGTATTGCATGTAGCAGTAAGACAAAAGCACTTTGAACTGCTTTTCTTGCTGCAGAAATCTTTCCATTTTTTAAAAAAAAAACAAACCCAAACCCGGAAAAATCCCCCTCAAAAAAACCCAAACCCTAACCCACCCCAAGTCTTTGGTATTGAGAAATTGAGACTTTCAGTGTATTACTCAAATTAGTGTAAAGTCTTTGTTATGTGACTATGGCTACCTTTTCTTCTTTAATTAAATCTTATTTCCTAGTAAAGTATAGTGTCTTTACAGATGTATAGAAATTGTTTCCCATTTTTAAAAAGTGTTCATTACTCTGTCAAGGCTTGGAAAGTCCAGAATATTCTTAATGTCTTTTCTGTTGAAAGATCTAACTGAAAAGCATAAGAGAAATGAAGGGCATTGCTTGAATGAATGCAAAATTTCACGACTTTTTTTAGCATGTCAAAGTTAAGGTCGTTAATGGTACGAAGTTGTTTCCATTTTGCTAATAAAACTTAGGGTTTTTTTATTTAAACTTTTCAGTTTCAGTTACGCTGTTCTTCAGAGCAGAGACTTGGTATCCAAATCTATTAAGTATTTGGTATATGTTTATAAATAGATACAGAATTTTTTTTTGATCTTACAGTACATTATATTTAAGTTTTAAATGATGGTCAGAGTCAACATTACTTTGTTCTGCTCTAACTGTAAATATGCTTTATTCTAGGAAATAAGAAAGAAAAGCAAGGGTCGGAAATACTAACTATGTTGCTCCAGGCTTTAAAAAACACTGTTAGATCAAATTCTCTTCCTGTGCAGAAAATACTGGTAAGTTGGGTGGGTTTGTCTGGTTTTTAAATCTCATTTCTTTTTGATGGTCTAGATTGTGACTGGTAGCAGACTTTGCATCTAACTTACCACAATTGTCTCTTGAAAAGAGACAACTTTTTTGGTGCAAATTGTAAGTTACACAATTCTCATCAGATGGCATGGTGTCGCTTAAGGGTTTCTTTCTTTAAAAGTGTTTTTCAGATTTATCAGCAATGTTCACGGAATTGGGTACATGGTTCTCCTACGAGAACCTTCTGCTTCAGAGGACAGTTACTTTCATGATGGATTTTTTTTCTTTTTACTAAGGGGAAACAATTGTTACAATTTTGCTTTTATTTGGGGGGTTACTTAAAATATTTGAGCCCTCAGGAGAAAAATATTTACATTTGTTTTCTTCTTTTCCCCTACTTAGTCCCTTATTGATATTACTGTTAAGGAATTGCCTCCAAAAGTATTGGGATCACCAGCTTATCAGGTTGCTGATATGGATCTTCTAAATGTAAGTCTGACTTAATTCCAGAACTTTGTCTGTCTTTATCCTGAAATGCATTAGGATGTCATATTTGCACAAACGTACAGAGCACTTCGTAAGTTGTTAGATCCGGATCTTCCAGGAAACTGTATTATTCCGTGCTGCAGAATGCAGACTTTGTTTCTAGCCCTTACTTCTGATGAGTAATTTAACCATCTATAGCTAAAAAGGGATTTGCTGAAAGCACTGTAATAATGAAAGAGGATTTCTCATGTTCAGGTCATGATTTAAAATACAGGTTGCAGATACTTTGTGAGGAGACTGCATAGTCAAACTGTGTAAGACTACTTATATACTGAAAAACGATGTTTTGGGGAAATGTTCTGAAATCGATAAAGTACTTTAAAGAAAGGTAGAAAGTGTTATTTCCTCAGGAGAAGTTAAATCAAGAGAACCATAGAATGGTTTGGGTTGGAAGGGACCTTAAAGATTATCTAGTTCAAACCCCGCTGCCGTGGGCAGGGACACCTGCGACTACAGCAGCTTGCTCCAGGCCCCATCCAGCCTGGCCTTGAACTTTTCCAGGGATTGGGGCATCCACAGCTGCTCTGGGCACCGTGTTCCAGTGCCTCGCCACCCTCACAGTGAAGAATTTCTTCCTAATACTTAATCTAAGTCTGCCCTCTTTCAGTTTAAGCCATTGCCCCTCATCCTATCACTACGTGCCCTTATAAATGCACAGAAGCAAAGCAGAGAATATCGTGCTAGACAGCATTATTTCAGAAAAAAGTTCAGAAGTCATAGTGAACTAAAGCCTGAACTTACTGGCCATTAGCCTACTGCAGAAAATGCATTGGTATTCATTTGCAGTGAGAACTACTCTGTTCTGCTTTGGTCCTAACGAGCCCTGACTGGAGCGCTGCTCTGTGTTCTGTGTACTGCATCGGAAGGGAAAAGAGATGATGGCAATATAGAAAATAACCACGAAAAAACTCTGAGAAAAGGCTGAAACGACACTTGTGTGTGTGTGGTTTTTGTCTGGGGTGGAGCAGACTGAGTAGGAACGTGCTGCCAGTTAGATTTATTAGAAATTTAAAAGGTTGTTTAGAGGCTTAAATTGGATCAGCTCTTCTCCTCCATCCACCAGGAGGTAGGGGGGAAACTTGTTTATTTGGCAGCGGTGGAGATAGAGCTTTCTAGCCTATGAAAGTAGCTAAATGTTTACGTTGTTAGCCAGGGAGTGCATGGAATTCATTTGGAGGCTTTTAAAAGCAGACAGAGATCTGTGAGAGAAGACCTAAGTGTAGCAGGGTAAGCGAATGCTTCAACCCAAGTGAGTAGTATAAAATTTTGTCTACAGGAATTGGCTTAAGAGCTCAACTCTCAAAACTCCTCCCAGCTTTTTTCCTGGGTGTTTCGTTACATTTGGACGCTTTTTCTGACTTAGGGGCAAGAGTCAGAACTTCATTAAGGTAGTTGAAGCTTTAATTGGCAGATGTTGAATGCATTGTTAAATGCTAGCAAGCCTGAATAGTCGTGATAGATTTTAACAGAGGTTGTCCAAAAGGTGTCTTGCTGAAACCTTGACATAAGCAAATCTCAGGTTGCTCCATCTTGTTGCAGGTATCATAACAAGCATTGATTGCGTTATTGTACACCTACCTTATTGTGTCGCGTGTAATTTCAAGTCAGTAATGACTAAGTACTATAAAACTCGCAGCCTTTTAAACAGCAAAGTTTTTTGCTTCAACTATATAGTGTAATTGGTATTCTGCTGAAGCACCAGGATTGAGCAGAAGCGTAGGTTTCCAGCTTTCCCTCATTTTTATTTAAGTGTTAGAATAGACAATTTTTGACAACTTGTACTAATTGCAAATTTCTGGCTTAGAATATAGCATATAAATACACATGTAAGCGAGGCAGCTATTTCATTTGATCAATGCATGTGTTGTTTTGACGTCTTCCATTTCTCTTACAAGGGAACGCCAGCTTTGTTCTTAATTCAGCTCCCTTTCCATAATAACCTCTTGGAATGCTGTGTAACTGATGAGAGGTACGTGGCGGTGTTTGTTTATAACAAGTTTCCTGTAGTTAAGACTTTATAGAAGTTTTTCTTAACTTCATCTGAAAAAAAGTATCTTACCTATTTAACTTTTTTCCCTAGATTCTTTGTAATACTAGAAACGCTTGTGGGTTATGTTTTGTCTGGGCCTACGTCTCCACTGGCTTTCAGTGAATCCGTGATCTGCATTATTAATCAGAGTGCAAAGCAAGTGGAAAATAAGGAGCATCTTTGGAGAATGTGGAGTATTGTTGTTAATCCGCTCACCGAATGGATTAATCGGGTATAGTGGCGCTTTTGTTCTCTTCCCCATTCCCACCTCCCAAGAAAAACCACAGGAAAACTTTGTGCTGATCTTTTATCCTAATGTATTTTTAGGAATTACATGTCTTGAAGTGATGGTAAAATTACATAAGCCTTACTAGTATTTGTGAAACTGGAATGTGTGCAGCATTTTTTGTAAAAAGTCCCTAAACCGGAGTGTGAACATTTGCAGTGAGGTAGGATGAAGGGCAGTAGTGGAGTAGCGATCCAACACGTGGTTTAAAGTGATTCCAGTCAATAAGAACGCTCATTCTTAAGTACAGCGTCCAGTATAGTGTTGGGAATGTTTTTCTCCCTTTTTAAGATTATAAACATGTTTGTAGATGTGCTTCAAGCCTTCACTCCTCAGCAGAGTCTTGCTGCTACAAAGGATAGAAACATGCCCTTCAGAACTCGTAACTTTTACATACTAAGACTTGTTTGCTTTATGTAAAAACACAATAAGTACTGAGTTGTGATGTTTAGGCCATAATTAGAACAGTGTTTCTTACTAATGGTAGACTCGATTGGAAGCCCTAATGAAAGCCATATAAACTGTCATATTCAACGGGTTGTGCAGGTTACTTACCAGAAGTACATTGACTGTGATGTGGGAGTTGTTGAACTAATCCTCATGGAGTCATTATACCTAAAAATCTTAGAATCTATGAAGGAAGTTTTCAGTGCTTTAATTGTGTTGCCGTCATCACTTATTGCAACTGACATAGGTAAAAAATACACAAGACGTTTTCTAACTTACTGCTTTTATTCTTGGGATTAAGTTCTTCTGGAATTGAGAAACAGTGCTTTTCATCTCTCTAAATAGTAGGATCAGCTTGAACTCTTGAAAGAACCAAGAATAGCTAATTTCAAAATGCCACTGGCACTTTAGCTTGCACAGATTTTATGTCCAAAATGAATGTATCTACAACAGCCGTATTTGTCATCTAAATTTTGCAGCTTCCTTAACCAGAAGATTGTTTTCTCGTTGCAGACTAACGAAGTAAACCAGGGTGATGCGCTGGAACACAACTTCAATGCTGTTTATAGTGCATTGTTGCTGCCAGTATCACATATCTTCCCCATTCAGGAATTTCCACAGGTAACAGGGAATGCATAATGTTGATTAGAAACAATGTGGGGTTTATAAAAGCTATACAGTACTATCTGATAATCTCAGAGTAGCGTTAGCTACCAGTACGTATATACGTTGGACCACTGCTCCAGGGTTGGAATTCTTGAGTTACATAGGTTTTGACAGAAGAAGAAAACTTAAAGTAAGTTTTTGTCTCTATGCACAGACATTGATATTTATAAACTTTTTCTTTCTGTTGTTAAAGCCAACTATGAAATCCTTGTTGCGCACTTGGTCAGACCTGTATAGAGCATTTGCTCGCTGTGCTGCTTTAGTTGCAACAGCAGAAGAAAACCTATGCTGTGAAGAACTTTGTGCCAAAATAATATCTGGGCTAGAAGGTGAAACTCCAGTAGTGAGTATAAACCAGTGATATTGAACTCTATAAATACTTTAGCAGATATATTTTAAAATAGATATAAGAACCTATTGTAAACGCTAATGTAGTACTTTCTATAACTTAAAAGTGTTTTGGGTGAGACTTAGATAAAGCCGTAACAAAATTCTTTTTACTAACAGGAGCTGGAGTTAATCTAGAAATGGATTGAAAGAAGAAAGTAAAAATAATTATAAAGCTTAAATATAAAATAGCAGTTAAGCAGTCTTTGGCTTTGTCTTCTAACTATTTAAGTAATACTAGTTTAGTGAAAATAAATGGTAAATATGATTTGTCCGGTTGAAATGTGTGTATATATATAAAGTAACTTCAGGCTGAATTACCAAATACCACAAAAACAGGCATTTTGATTAGGAGGGAGGATAGAGTAGCACTGTAGCATTCCGAGGGCATAACTTGCTATATTCCTGGTACCGTCAACCTTGTACGCTAAAATGTAAAGAGTTTACTTCACAGTTTTATAAAAGAGAGACGTTTTTGAAAGAGGAAGCCTTTACGTTATCTCTTGTGCCTGTTTGCAAGCCCACGTCATATGGGGAGATAGAGTGTCTGTAGGTGTTCGTGAACATCAGCTTTGGAACATAAAATCCTTCGTGCTTCAGAGTTGACTGTCTTTTGAAAAAATACCGTGAAAGGAACAAATAAGAAACAGATGAGACAGAAAAATAGAATTTGAAAACATGATATGGAGGATTACGTCATTATAACTTCCTTTGGATGCTGTTGTATCCTGATAAACTTCAGTTTTCAAAAATTAGTAATTCTTAAGCAAGCCAAACTTAAACAATTTAGACCTTCAGTATGTAAGTTATATTGAAATTAAACTGGTTTTTTGGCCCACAGTATCAATGTTCCTTTTAAAAGCAAGTTTGGTTTGGTTTTTTTTTAATTTAGAAGAATTTGTGATGAATTGGGGGGGGGGGAGGAAATAAGCTTGACCCATCTTTTTGTATGTGCTGGAAGTCAATCATGCTTCTTGAATGTTAATGACGACCTTATCGTTATGCCTACAGTGACTTTTCTGAAAATCAGGCTTTGTACAGTAACTGAACTTAAGACGTTTGGTAACATGGTTTGCTAGACAGCTAGTTCCTTGAAGCTCAATACTTTTGATGCATCTTCTTAAATCTAACACCTTCTTACAGCTGCCTGTTACTGTTTTGCTTCTTTAGATTGTATACATGCTTCTGTCTTACTGGTATAGAATGGGAAAACTTCAGCTTGTGTAAATGTGTGTATTTTAAAATGTAACCTTAGCTGAGTCTTACCTGATAATGCAGACAAATTTTATCCACTTTTAAATTTAAAAGCTGTTTGTATTGCTGTCCTGAATGGCCAACATGGTTTTTTTCTGTCACTGTTGCTCTTTTGGGCTTTGCTGATGACTTCTGTTTCCTCCTCAGATGGTGTCAGTGATGGATGGTCTCACCCATATTATATCAGTTATGGTTGACTGCATCAACTTTGCGCCATATGGTACTAAATATCAGCCAAAAAACAGATGTAAGAAAATACTTGAGTATTGGGGTCTTCTGTGTCTGTCTTCTAAAGCTGGTTGAAAATTAAGAGTTGTTGTAGATGCAGAAGTGATGCCATCTAAGCACTGAAGGGATTGACTGAAAAAAAACATAAAAAGGAACTGAAAATATAATCCAATATGCATGTTTGAGTATCAGATCTTTTCTGTTTTTTGAGCAGTTGAGTAATTACTGCACAGCCTGACAAGAATCACCTGAAACTGATGTAAACGTGGAGGCCACTTTACTTTTCAGTTCACTGTAAAACACTGCTTGTTTCTGAAGTTGTATTTGATATTTTGGCTGTGGTTTCATTTTTTTTCATGTGGAATCTGCTGCTTTTGCTTTGTTCAGACGTAATCTGTAGCAGTAATGCGTGATCATAATCCACAGTATTGCTTTTTTAATTAATTAATTACTAATTATATAATGCCTGCCTAAAAGTGATGATAAACTGTTAACATTTGAAAGGCTACTGCTCTTGAAGCTGCTTTGCATAAAACAGTCAAGAACAGGTTTAACAGAACACAACAGGTTATTGTACGTAAAATATTCTTTGTTCTGTTTCCTACTCCTGTTTACAACTATTAAAGCTGAAGAAATGATTTACAAAGTGAAGGTTTTTAACAAATTCATATGGGAAATGAATTTACAAAGTAGTAAGAAAATTACAAAGTAGTAAGATATTGTTGTTGGCTTGCTGAAAGAATGACAGGCTTTACTTGGAAATGTTGATGAGGAAAAACATGATGGAAACTTCATTTACAAATAAATAAATGAACTGATAAAACTTGATACTTCCCCTTCCCTCCTCCCCTGTTCCAGGATTTATGTGTATCAGCCCGTATCTCTGGAGTGGTTGCTGTCCTTTTGCAAGGAGGCGTTAAAGATACTTAAAAGCATAGTCATTTGTGTGACCAACCATAAATATAAATAAGAGGACTAGGAATCATACCTGGAGTGGTGTGATAAAATTATGCATTAAAAATGTATGTCTCTTATTAGGTCTGGTTTTAAAGTGTTTGTATGTAGATATAGTTCGGGAACCAAAGTTCTGTTTCTCATGTAGACAAAAAGTTCAGATGTGTTTTTGTTGTGATGTATGTTGGTTAGGCAGGAAAAAAATTAATTTTTTTTTCATGTTAGCTCCACAGACGCCTACAGATTGGTCTAAGAAGAAAAAGGAACCCCTTGGAAAGCTTGCCTCTCTATTTAAACTCCTGGTGATGTTACTAAACTCTTTCCATGTGTTCAGTTCCAAAGAAATCTGTTCAGAAACATTGGTCTCTGTTGGTCCTTCAATTATTGCTATTCTTCACAACATCATCAGCCACGTTTCATTGCCTTCAGTGATTGGGACTATGTTTGCAATTTTTTCAAAACCCCTGGCAGTGTTTTATGAAAAAACAAAGTGAGTATTTTAAGAATGGTTGGAAAACTGGATTCATTGTATTGCTGCATATCGGTGACATTTTACGTGGTCTGTAGCAAGTGGCGTATTTAAACATAGCTCAGGGGTTTTTCAAAGCTTTGGCACTAATATGCTAAGAATTTTCAACTTCTGCCAAGTCTCTCACCTTTGAGGGCACCATGTGTTTTGCTAGACTCAGCCTAGTAGCTACTAGTTTTGTAGCACGCCCCAACCCTGCAGAAAGAATGGCTCTGTAAGGTGGTCACCGAGAGTTTGCCGTTTTCTGCGACCACTGCGTGTGAGCCGGGGTGCTGGCACCGAGCACGTGGTGTGCTGGGGCACGTCACTGGTGTGCTGCCTCGGAGCCCGTGGCACAGCCCTGCCCTCGGTGACTTTCAGTGGGATTCAAAAGAAACCCCACCTGTGAGCAGCATTCTCCATTGTAAAGCTTTTCTTTAGAAATAAAACCAAACCCACGTAGTCATACGTGAAAGGAAACCTAGAGGACTTCTGAAAGCTTGGTGTTTAAAATCGTCGTCTCTGTAGCGTGAACGTGTTGTCATCTCTGCAAGACTGAAGTGTTTGGTTTCCACCTGCTGTTTATTTTCACTGCAGTGAAGATCTTTATTAACAGTAATTTGTTTTCTGGTGGGCAGGAACTGTGTAAATTTTTGTAGGAAAAAGAGAAATCATAACAAGTTGAAGTGCACTAAAATCCTGTACGTTCTTAAGCAGAAGGAGGTACTGAGAAATACTTGTTTGTTGCTATGCGCTTTTTTTATATGGCTTTGCTTTTTTATTTTTTAATTGTTGTAGGCTTCTCTTCCCAGGATATGATGGAATTATTAGGGGCTTGGTGGGAGAGGGGGCTGGCAGAGGCGCGTTGATGACGCAAGAGATGTGCGCTTTGCTCAGGATAAGGGAAGGAAATGGAGTACAGCTTTGGGTGTTTTGGGAGGAGGGAGGAGAGGAGAGGACAGGGTGCTCCCAGACAGCCCGTACATGTTTTCTTGAAGCTTTTACTGAAGCTTGAAGCAAGACCGCTAGCGCTAATCTAAAATTCATCAGGAGTCCCTGTCTCGGAGGCAAGAACCCACTTGTTCCTGTGTAAGGTTGAGTTGAATGCCACCTCTCCATCTGCCATCTCATCTGCCTTTGTTTGAGCGTTGTCTTTCTTAGAATGATTCACTCAAAGGGAGAAGTGAGCGTGGGGTATCTGTTTTTGAAGGCAGGCATATGCAAGCCAATATAAGGTTGGAAACCTCCTCAGGTTGGAGGTCACAGGCTTATAAAATGAATTACTAAATGCGGCTTTCTCAACATTTTTCAGGGTGGTGTACCTAGACACTTATTTACACGAAATTATTTAGTTTAGGTGGTACTTCAGCTTTTTAATGCAGATATTTATGGGGCCTTGGAAATCTGTCTGGGGAGAGGGTTAGGAGCAATGCAAAGAAGGCAGTTAGACGTTACTTCATAAGAAAACCTTTAATTTTAAGTTTGTACTAATTACTTCTGCTCTTTCCATTAGTCTGTCTTAAAGTTGGCATTAAGTATCAGTGGGGGTTAAAGGATAGGCTTACTTGAAGCTATTTACATCAGGAAATACTTAATCACCCAGTGGGAGGCTTGTTTCACAACATTCTTTCATCTAGTTGTATACTAAAACTAGTGTGCAGCGCTTGAGTGCATTATGTGTTTAATTCTTATGCTTGGGATAAATGAGACAGCAAAATATAACTTTTTTGTTTGTTTTGGCAGGCTTGCTGATGTATCTAAAGTATACAGTAATCTTAACAACAAGGTAAATTTGCTAGAGAAATAGCTGGGGTTTGGGAAAATGTGTGACACCAGGGTTTTGCCATTCATCCTGTATTCTAAAAAAAAAAAAAAAAAAAAAAAAATNAACTGGGCACTGATTTGTTTTCTTTATTTACATGTTTCCCATAATACTCTGATGAGAGCAGGATGTTGAGGCTCTTTTACCCTTTGTATTATTCCTTGCTTGTTTCATCAGATTAAGTGATTTGTGAAGCCATTTGCAATTCCTCAAATTCCATTAACAATTAGTGTCCAGGGAAGTCTTAATCAAAAAAAAAAAAAAAAAAAAAAAAAATATGTAATGAAGGTAGAGATTTAATTTTTAAATGATTTGGTTTTTACTAAAAAGGTAGCTGAGGGGAGGACCACTAAGCTGAGCTATTAGACTTTTCGTGCGGTGCAGTGTTTAAACTTCTTTGTTCAGGCCATACTGTTCTCTGGGATAATAATGTTTTAAATCATGTTTTAAACTTTTCAATAGTGAATGTGTGCAATATTTGAATTAAATTAAAAAAACCTATTGTTTCTTTTCTCCCTCAGCTTGAAAAACTACTGGCTGAGATCATCCTGTGTTTGCAGTCTCACTGCACCGGCTCGTACGATAGCGAGTTGCTGGAGCAGCTTGCTCCGCTGCTCTGTGTAATATTTCAGCATAAGAGCAAACAGATCCGCAACCAGTGTGCCCACTTCTGGAATGCAACGTTTGCTAAGACTACGTCATTAACATATCCTGAAGAGTTAAAGTAAGATCCCTTTTTTAAAAAAAAAAAAAAATCTTTTTAAAGGAAGAGCTCTCAGGTTATGTACAAATGAATTGGTATTGTTCTGGTTACCATTTATATTCTGCTTTTTGTGCAAGCTGGGATATCTGCTGGGCTTGTTGTGTGTCTTCCACCCCAAGTTTAAAATTCTCTTTTGTTGAGCAGATCTGTGTTAAACCAAGCCAAAAAGAAAATTCCCCTCTTGCTGCCTGGTTTTGAAAGCATTGAGCTAGCCGAGGAATACAGTGGCCCCTTCTCCGATGCGGTAAATATCTTGTTGACCCCAACGGGTGCTTCCTTGTGTATAACTTCATGGGAATTGTTCAGAAGGCGGTGGCAAGGTCAATTTTGATTTTTACTGTGATTGGCCTGCACTTGCTTCATGTTTGGAATGATCAGCTGCTGGGCAAGCACTGCCAGTAGACTGAGCTGGTTCTTAACAGTTTATGCACTTTAAATTTTGGCTTCTACTAGCTTGTTTGAAAGAATTACTTTTTAAGTTGTCCCCTACGTAATTTAGAGGAAAATGGGAGCGTGGGATGGTTTAGTTGTAGGAATTGATACATCTCAGGATGGGTTTGTGAGCTTGGAGTTTCTTCATACAGTGCATTCAGTGTATTTTTCTTTGAATAGATGGAAAATTCACAGCTGGATGCAAAGATAAGTGGAATGGAAGTAAGGTTGGGTCAAAAACGAGACTCTCTATTGGCACAGATGAGCGAACTAAAAAACGAAGTAAAAGACAAGTCCAGTAATGCGCAAGTAACATCTGCAAAGGTAAGGTGTTGGCAGATAGGTGTGAGAGAATCAAATGCATTATAATGGATTATAATGCAGAATATATTCTGCAGCAGCACAACCAGTATGCTGCTGTAAATACTCAGCAAAAATTGCTGCTGAAATATTTTTCTTCCAAACATACGCTGTATAGCACACTTTAATGAAATTTTCCTGTTAAAATTCTCTGGTAAGGTTACAGATTGCTGAGTTTTAAGGAGGGATCATGGAAGGCTGCTTGTGGATGGGAAGAGCAGCAGCCAGAGACAAAAGTCGCACCTCGGTCTGGTTGCAGGTTGTGACAGATTCAGGTGTTGAGGTGGATCTTGGTTTTGTCACTTGTGCTAGGGAGGGAAGGCTGTTGTATTCTTACAGAATCGCTGGTTTCGTGAACAACAGTAAATAATAATCCTCAGGAGTATTGAGGTACCTTCACCTCTGACAGGCTTTGCACTTCAAGATGCTAAAGGAACTGCCAAAGCTTACCGAAGGGCATGGAGGAGGGGTTACAGAATCTGTCCTGGGTGGTCATGTTGGGGGGGGGGGGGAAATCACTTGCGAAGAAACTCGGCACCTACTGAGGGATCTGTGCCAATTAATATGCTGAAAGAACTGCGGTTATTTGAGAACCGTTCCATTTGGGATGGCTGTACCTGAACTATGAAAGCACTTGCAATTCCTCTATTTTGTTTCTAATCCAGTTTTGTTTGGTTTTTTTCCCTTTCTGTAGTTGAAACTAGAATTTTCATCTTCGAAGACTAAAAGTGAGATACTTTTGGAAGAAGAGAAATCTGTTGATTTTGTGTTTATTCCTCCAGAAACAAAAGCAAGAATACTGACGGAACATCAAAAAGAAGTGCTTAGGTCAAAGAGGTCTGTAATTTATTCCTTTTTAAACTTAATGTGAAGTGTCATTACATTGAGTATGTCAAATTGACATAATTTCAATTCCTGTATCTCAGACTACTATAGGTCATTAAGTCTTACTCTTCCATAGAAGTTGTAAAGTTTAAAGCTAACAAAGTTCCTTGCTTTACTCTTTTAAAGCAACCAAATTATTCTCTGATCTGCATTTCCTATTTTGATCTGTTACCTGTTTGGAGTTTAGTAATTTGGAATTTACATTTTTACTTCATGACTCTCACTTGCAATGTGAAATGGAAGATATCATTTTTCTGAAATCACTGAAATGAAAGGGGTTTTTTTACCTGATCTGAAGGAAAGACTTCTAAATTTGAAGAGAAATCTTCTGTTGGCAGCATATCGGAAATGAGGATATTTCCCAAGACTCATCTTAATTGCAAGGGAATCTTTAGAATTATCCTCTTTTTAATGTGAGAAAATAATACTAGAGTATTTTCTGTACTCTGGCAGCAAAATGTAAGTGTAAGCAAAATTGTGTACAGTGGTGCTTGACAGGAACTCAGTTGGATTACATAGTTAGCATGTGTTGATGAATTCTTTGCGGGATCCCAACCATGGCTTTTTTTTCCCCAAAAGCATGTTTGAAATTAAAAAAGATTTAATGCAACTGAAAGTAGCAGTCTTGAAAGGAGCTAAATCGTGATCTGCATCCCCTTTGTAGTTCGCTCTGTCAGCTGGAGCGGGAGGTTGTAGCAGCCAGTTGCGGTATCGCGTCTTTTCTGCCCAGAACAGGGAGTGGAGCGTGCGGTCACGCCGTCTGCTGGCAGTGGACGTATGCTGCCCTGCTTTGTGCAGGACGCGTCTTGCAGTTTCGGTAGTCTTGAGAGCTTGGAAGTTCAGTCTGCTTCATACAAGCACCCGCTCGCTTGTGGTTAATGCATTACACTACCCTTCTTTCTTTTTTTTTTAGAAAGAGTCTGATTTACCATTTCTGGCTTTGTTTCAGAGTTGGTATTCCTGCTATGTACAACACTTTGGATGCGTCGCAAGATACTACCTTATTTTCTCAGTATACTCAAAGCCAGGAAGATTCTTTGTAAGTAAAGGTGGCCAGTGAATGCATTAAAGGCGTCCCTCTTTTCTGCTACACTTCTAATTTAAGTAACTTCTATTTTAGGGAAAAATCATCTTTAATAGAAAATGCAAAAGAAGATAGTAAAAAGAAGCCTCAGGTAATGTCTCATTGTCTAATGGTAATTAAGATATCGGAATTG
Source organism: Balaeniceps rex (assembly GCA_013401315.1). Taxonomy (NCBI): domain Eukaryota; kingdom Metazoa; phylum Chordata; class Aves; order Pelecaniformes; family Balaenicipitidae; genus Balaeniceps; species Balaeniceps rex. The sequence goes on from VYZW01043818.1 coordinate 172,365, forward strand.
TATTAACCTGTAAGACTCTTGAGAATATCTTCTTTTTCTTGGGCTTCCTCTATTGTTTCCATGTCAATATTACTGAGGCAGGCTCTGTGACTACAGAATAGGCTGATAGCTTTTGTGGTTTGTATTTCATTGTCGTCACCAGATTTGAATTTAATACCACTGCAGCGTTCTTTGGGCTGTCTTCTGCTTTATAGCATTTCCGCTAGAAAGGGCCGATGGTTAAGCATTTTGACTTGATTTCAAAATGGGAGGATTTATAGAATTAGTTTTAGTGTGGAGGTATCTAAGGTAAGTTTTGTTACACAGCTACAGGTATTATAGGGACTTACGGATCAGTTGCGTGCGTATACGCCACCACGGACTAATATTTTATTGGGGTAAAAATAGCTGAAAGCTGTAGCACCGACTTACCGTGACTTGCTCTGGTGATGTTCTAAGAACTGTTTAATTGCCTAGCTTTGTTAGGAATGATAACGCTGTTGACTTCTCTTCCATAACGCTTTTTTTTTTCCCCCTAGCAGATGCATTTTGTATGCATCATGCTTTTCTGGAACTATTTTCACTCTTAAAAGTGGAAGTGACTTTTTTTTTTAATGTTGATTTCTATATTACTCTAGTGGACCATGCTTTTCAACAGCTTAGCTATGTTTCCACATTCTGAACTGCTTTTGGATGAAGCTGTAAGGGTTTGAGGGGGATTAAATCTATGGTTTTTTGGGGAAAAAGAAATTGTAAATCCTAAATATAGATCTGTTCACTTTTGGAGGGGAGATGGCTAAACAGCGAGCTTGATAAACTGCGGTGCCGAACAGACAGTAGGTAACATACAGCAGATTTTTCATAAAAACTGTTTTAGTAGTAGGTTTGTTAATATCTCTTGCCAAACTTAAATAAAATGGTTTGCAGTTCTTTGTGTTTTGAGATTAAATGGCTTTTTAAAAAAAACCAACCAAACAAAAAAACCAAACAACTTTGTCTCTTATAACTACCGAAGGACAGATAATACAATAATTTGAAGGAAGGGTGGTTTGAAAAATCTTGTGGGTGTGTTGTTTTCTATTCCACCAGAGCTGGTTTTTTATATTGTGTTCACAGCAAAATGACAATGCTTCGCTGTTCATATTTTTGGAACAGGAAGAAAATGCAAAGAGTGAAGGATGCACCAACAAATCGGATGAAATCACAGAGGACTGCAAATCCGATGATCCTCTCAAGAACGCTGCCTGTGTGAAAACGTCATCTGTTATTCCTGTAGTGGAGAGCTCAACTTTAAACAGTGAGGGGGAGTCAAAACGGGATACAGCTGCAACGATTCTGGAGCAGCCATCGGTTGGAGAGGGATTAGAAAAAAGTACTGTGGAAACAGCTTCAAAGGAGCCCTCAGTAGGGAATGAAAACACTTCAAATGTCAGCAACAGTTCGACTTCAAGTGACGTAATTTCTGGAACACCGCAGCCTGCAAGCCGACGGCAGTCTTTTATTACTTTGGAGAAATTTGGTAGTTCAGAGAACAGACCCTTTAGCCTTTCAGCATTAAACAGTTTATCAGAGATGTCTGGCAGTGCTTGTGTGGCAGGTAAACAGGAAAATACAAATGCGTGCAAGACTGGTGCTAAACCAGAAAAATCTGGAGAAGAAAATAAAAAGCCTTCGAAACCTGAGTCTGAACAAATATTTACTGCAATACGAAGGCTGACTCGCAGGCAGAGTAAAATGGAGCACCAAGGAGATAAGCAGTCCAAGCTGGTAACGAGGGCAGACCAAGAGAAAAGCGCACAAGAGTCTTTTGCTTCCAACAGTATGGAAAATAGTCCTGACCTGTCTTCTACAGTAGAAGACGTGGAACATATTCTCCTTGCTCAGTCCAAAGTTCTCCATTCTACAGAAGTAGACATTAAAAAAGTTGAAGATACCATAGCAGAAATGGAAAAGGCTCAGGCATTAGATATGGATTCTAAAGAAAATACACCCCCACAGACAACAGTGTCATCGGACCAGGTGACAGGTGATGACAGCCAGGTTCCGCTTGTGTCTCCTAATCAGAAAATACTACGACGTTCTTCAAGACGACGGTCAGAAACTGTAGAAAGCACAGCAGGTGGTCAAGATAAGGAAGATGGCCACCAAAAGAGAGACAGACGTAAAGAAGATGAAAAAGCTGGGCAAAAGAAGGTGCCGCAGACTAAAGATGATGTATCCCAAAAGCAGAAAGCAGTTTCTGGGAAAACTACAGAAGATACAAATAAAAAAGAAAGCAACCTACCTGACAGAACTGCTGCAGAGGACTTAAGCTCGAAGGAGTCTCCTGCTTCAAGGGGCCTCGATGAGGAAGGGAACAAAAGTGCTAGGAGGTCAGAAGATAGCATGAAGACTGACACGGAAGGTCAAGACTGCAGCTCAAGTACCATAGGTCAGAAGAAGATTGAACGCCCACGATACCACACAAGAAGATCTTCACAGGGATTGCTTTCCAGCATAGAAAATTCAGAGGCTGATGGCTCTGAGACCAAGGAAGACAGCACAAGGAAGAAAAGATCTGCAAAAGTGAAAAATAAAAGTGATTCTCTTGAAGGTAAATTGAAAGATCTACCACCAGGAAGCTGTAGCCACGAGGTGTCTTCCCAAGGAAACGAAGCTAAGAATCTGTTGGAAACAAATAAGGGTAAACCAAGCCGTGAAGTCGGCACAGATGCTGCACTGACACCTGAACCGTGTGGCCTCAAAACCCAAGTAATTCCTACAGATGCTGGCAAAGCTGTGGGGTCTGCCAGCTCGAACAAGTCACCTGACGCACAGAACGCAAATGTGGAACAAAACAAGAGCAATGCGTTGACGGAATCGTTCACCAACCCGTGTGTATCTGATCAAGATTTGAAAGCAGCAGAGGAAAATAAACACGTTGAGAAGGAAACAAACATAAAAGACTGTTGTTCAACGGTTCTGCCCGAGTATGTACTGGGAGCAAATGCTTCAGGTGGTGATATTTCCTCTTTGCAAACACCTGAGTGTCAGCACAAAAGAAGCAAAAGGGTGAAAAGACTGAGGAACTGTGATTGCTGTTGTAAAAGGTCAAAGCAGCAAGTAATGTCATTCACCGAATCAAAACATGAGACCGCTCATGAACTGAACGAGCCCCGAACCACTCCAGTGCAGATGTCTGTAAATACATCAGAGATGTCTGGTAATTCGAATTTTGATGAGAGCTTGGCTCTGGCGCCTTGTGCAATGAGCACTCCGTTGCATCCTCCTCAGGAATCCAGCGCGTTTAACTTGGAAGGAGAGAGAACATCTGATGATGATGTGCAAGGAAATAGTGCTGTAGGGGAGGAGGATCTAGATAATCCAGAGTGTGTAGCAGGTGAAATTAATGACTCTATAGTGGAAATAAAAGAACCTGCTCATCAGAGTGACCAAACTGAACAGCGTCTGTCTGAGTGTGTTTTGGAGGAGCCTGGTGACAGCCGTCTGGCTGCAGGGGAGCAAAGCGAAGAACCAGCAGCTCCAGAAAAGGAAGAAGTCAGTCAGAATGGACAACTGGAGGAGATACCTGAGGTGCTGGTTGTTAGCAAACCTGAGAAAAAACAGATGAACGAGCTAGAAAGCAATCGGGATGATAAAGAAGCAGCTGAGAATACTGAAGGAGAAATTTGCCTTATTCAGGAAAAAGAGATCAAGGAGGAATTAATAGAAACTGAAATTACAGTGCCTGAAAACATGGCCTTAGACAAAGAAGATGCAGTAGAAACTAACAGTGTGGATTCACCTCAAAAGCCAGAAGATCACGATTCTTTAGTGTTAGTGAATGAAAGCCCTAATGGTATGCAGGCACGCTGCATGTGGTCTCCTTCAGCTTCTCCATCCACTAGTATTTTAAAGAGAGGTGTAAAAAGAAATCAAGATGATGATTCCCTGTCACCGGCTAATAAGGTACAGCAACGTGATTCACCCTGTGATACTCACAAGTCATTCAGTTCATAACTGGGATCTGTTACAGTGTCTGTAGTGTAATGAGTTCCAGAGATGTTGAATTATTGATTTTTTTTTTTTTCAGTGTAAGTGATCTTACGCTGAAGCTGAAGACTTAACAGATTTCTTTTTGTAATGTACAAGCACTGGCGGGCTCGGGGTGGGGAGTTTTATTTTCGAAACAGAGCGCCAAAGTCTGATCTGCTGCCTGGGTTGCAGTGCAACAAATGTTTACTGCAGAACCGCTGTATACACAGTCAGCGTCTTACCTATGGGTTCTGAGCAGCTTTTTACAAAAGGCATTTAATGTTTGCTTTAGTAATAAGGAAGCCACAGTTTCTGTCCTTGGGTGAAACGTCATCCGTGTCATTCATGAACTTTAATGAGTTCATTTCAAACTGAGCTATCTTGGCTCCTCAGCCTAACTTCACCAGCCTGTGGTGATTTGAGTTCACGCTATCAAAACTACTTCTCTCTAAAAACAGATTCGTCGAGTCTCTTTTGCAAATCCAATTTATCAAGAAGGACTGGCAGATGACATAGATAGGAGAAGTCCCGTTATTAGAGCCCATTCTTCTTCACCGTCTTCCCGAAGTCTTAAAACTTTATCTAATATTCAGGCTAAGGTAAATTCTGTTACGTATATTCTGTATGCCATCAGTACTTGCGTTTCTCGATTATCGCGGGTAACATTGCTTTAGTGTATGTTCATAGTTACTTGCAAACACTTGAGCAGAAAATCAGTAGGTGTAAGAAATAGTTGTAACTGGCTTAGCCCGACTCGTTCCGTTACGCTCTGAAGACAAACGCACTCTGAGATCTAGGTAGCTAGAGTCTTACAGTTAACTGAATTCCTACGATCCTGAGAGATATTTTTTTCCTCTCTTTCTATCCAGCATATTACCACTCCAACCAAAGGATTTCTGTCCCCAGGATCTCGTAACCCTAAATTTAGGAGGTCAAAGAAGTGTTTAGTAAGAAGTGCTTTGGTTCATGTTTCTCTTCTATTTTTTTCCTGTATTCAGTTGTGTGATAGTTAATTTAATAATTTTTCTGTATTACTCAAGATTACGGAAATGGCCAAGGAGTCGCTGCCTTGCCCCACAGAATGCGTGTATCCTGCCTTAGTTGGCTGCAAAGCACCGGTTGATGTAATTTTACCTCAGATTACATCAAGCACATGGTAAGTGGATTGTTGCTTTTGAAGATTACATTTTAATGGAAACTGAACTCTTACTGAACCTGCAAAAACAAATTTTCTGATGCAAAATGTGATGACTTAGAGACATCTTTTGTCAAATATCTTTAAAAGGAGGGAAGTTGGTTTGGTGGGGGAGAGACTTCGCTATTTGGAATTATTAAAGTTGTCTTTTTTGTAAGATGATGGAAAGCTTGCACCTGGGAACACAGGGAGCTTTCTCCATTTCACATGGCAGAGCAGACCGATCCTCACGATCTGTGACAAAGCAGTTGGAGCTTTCTGTGTATGGAGGGTGCAGTGGAATTTAAAAAAAATCTACATTTCAAACCTACAAAGGCCAGGTGCTCAGCTAGCCTGGTTTCTGATCTGAATTTTGATAACTTGTCGGGACAAACTACAGATGTGCAGTGGGAACTGCTCAGAATGGCCTTTTCTAGTGTGCTCAGCTCCTTTTCTTTCCACTCATAGTACGTAGGAGTGGGCTTTAGAACGCCGTTCTCTGGTGGATATAGGATAAAGTGCAAAAAGGTGTGCTTCTGCAGATAGAAGAATGTCATTTGCATTTTATTTTTCCTTCACCTACCTGCATGTGAATTGGCATTCACGTAAGACTTTTTCTGTGCCAGGCAGAAAGGACGTGAATTCCAGCATAATAAACCATTATTTTTCTTTCTCCCCTGCTTCAGCGCCAGAGGCTTGGGGCAGCTCATTCGAGCGAAGAACATTAAGACAGTGGGTGATCTGAGTACTTTGACAGCATCAGAAATCAACACTCTTCCCATCCGTGCTCCAAAAGTTTCCAATGTTAAAAAAGCTCTTAAAGTATATCATGAGCAACAGGTAAAGTTTAATTTTAGTACCCAAAAAGCCAATACTTGCCTAATGAACTGCTAACATCCATCATGAGGAATAATGGGGTTTTCCCCCCCCATTAGAAATAGCACTTTAATCTCTACCTGCCCAAGTAACATGGGAGTTCAAGGTACAGACGACTTGGTTACAGTATTGTTAACGGGAATAATGATTGTATTTCTTATGACGTTAAAGCATGTCCCACCATGTAATCTTTTTTTTTTTTTTCTCCTCTAAAAATGCATCTCTTGTTCTCTTCCCAAAAAATCTTCAGGTAAAATCTCGAGGACTTGAGGAAATAGCAGTGCTCGAAGATGCAGAAAAGCCTGTAAATAACGTAGAGGATAAATCTCTTTCTGTAGACGAGGAAAAACTTGCAACAGGTAACTATTGCTGGCTTTTTGCTTAGGATTGGGAGGTTTCTGCTGTATTGCTGCTTTCATTCTCTCCTAATGGGAACACGTGGTCTTTTTGAGCGTTAATAGCTAATATTAGCACGTTAGGTGCGTGTTTGAGTTAGCTGCGTTATGAAGCCCTGTAGCAATGGCTTTTTAAAACTTGTTACATATTTTGAGGGAAAGATGCTGGTTTTCCCTAAACGAACTCGCATAACCATGCAAAGAACAGATCAGGCAGGGCTCCAAGTACTTAATGTTGCGAATCTCAACCGGGTGTGTCTCCCGAGCTGTTCAATACCGCAGTCACTGCTGTGCTTCTGGGCACACACCGAAACAAGATGAGGCGGAGGTAGTTAAGCGGTGCCTCATCCTGAGGGGGTGGGACAGGAGGGGGACGATTCCCTGGATACTCATGTTGGGTCTGTGTGCCTAGATTTTTATTTGAATTCTCCTGTGCTTTTGGGGAGTTTGGCCTGATAGCTCAAAGAGAGGAATCCATGTTTGTTCTTCCTACAAGATACCTGAAGCATTTGGTTAATTGGAGAATGAAGAACTCGGGAGTAACTTTTCCACAGCTGTCTGGTTTAAAAGTTGGACTTTGGGGTAACACGTCTTGAAGGACAGTGGCAGTATCAGAATACTTTAATTTCTGGCCTTAGCTTTATTGTACAATCACGATCAAATATAATGAAAGTCAGCATAAAGAAGGGTAGCATGGAGTTTGAGGGGTGCCTTTGTCAGCAGCTGTCATAGTGTGCAGAACAAGTGCTGTGTAGGCTGCTTGAATATGTTTTGTACAAAAGCAGCTGTCACGTTCTGCTACAACATAATTCTGCTTAGATTTAAACCCAAACGCACAGATGGCACTGCCCTACTTCCCTTCCTTTTCAGATTTGATTGAACCAGTTGTCTCGAATACAAATGACCAGCCCCCAGCAGATCTTCTGAGCCAAATCGATGCACTTGCTGCTCAGCTGACCTCTGAGGATCTTCATGGCTATTCGGGAAGCCAGCTTTTTGAGATGCAAGAAAAACTTGTTGGCATGACAAACTGTATCATGAAAAACCTGCAGTCCCGCTGGAAATCGCCACCCCATGAAAGTTCTGATTAGTTGCTTATGATTTCTAAGTAAGGAGGATTTTGTTACAACAATTTTCCCAAAAATCTGCTTTTCTTACTGGTGAATTATTCCTTAAACTGCATTTTGTACTACAGAAGATTTTTTTTAACACCTACATGAGCAAAGCGTATCATGGTTGGTTTTTTTCTTGAGGATTTTTGTTTGTTTTAATTTGTGGGATTGCTTATTCCCTATCAGAGGTATTTGTATCGTATTGCTATGCATATTTCTTTCAGGTAGTGAAAGAAAACTTGATGAAGTTGTGCAATAGCAAAGACTGTGAAACCAAACCAACAGAGTAGTTAAATTATTTTTTCAAATCCAAAGTGTTCTTACTGCTGCAAACTCTTATTTGGTAAGAGATCGATCTCGCAGCTCTGCTCATCTGCTGCCCGTTTGTTTCCTTTTAAGTTGCTGACACTCTGACAGACAGCGGCGCTCTTTTTCAGCACCGTTTTATACCGAGATAAGCTGTGCTTAATTCCTTACAGCAGCAATAGTCCAGGAACCTGGTATTTGACAACTGGATGACATCTATTTTTGCATGTATTTTTGTAAGAATCACACTAAGCAGCTGCTAACGCAACGTACCCTTACAGACGAAAGGCTTTGCAAAACGTCGCAGGCTTCTTCCCGTGTTCTTTGTTTGCAGCAGTTCTCCTTCTGCGGAGAAAACTTTTTCCTTAGGGAAATGAATGGATTTGACAAGAGCTCTTTGTATATTATGTACAGACTTACGACGGCAAATGGTGGTTAATAATTTATGATTTTGCGTTTTAATTGCATGGAATGCATTGCTGCTTCTCGGAGACCTTCAGAGAGAGCTCTCGGGTTTTACTCTGGAAATCTAATTTGTATATATTGTACTGTAGCTATCAAAATGGACATCTATTGAAAGGAATTGCTGCAGGTGGTTTTAGAACTTACACATGGGCAAATAAAACAGCAAACAGTTCCCAAACTTGTTAATGTTGTGGTTTGGTGGGTTTGGGCTTTTTTTTGGTTTCCCCTTCAGCTCTGTTCAGCCCTCCCTCAGCATTGCTTTGGATTCACAGGGTTGGGAGGGACCTTAAGGTAGGAGCAGGTCTGCAGGGACACGGTAGTATCATGTCAGCAAGGCTCTAAATATCCTTTGCCCTGTTCATGCATCTCATGAAGAAAATGACCAGGACAAAGAGGTGTCTTGGAGCTAGAACATGAACAGCGCCAGTGACAAGTTGTCTGTAGGTTTTCTTGCTTTCTTGAATATGTTATTTTGGTGCCAAATCTGCTGTCTCAGGTGTATTCATCTCTTGTATCCAGTGACCTGTACAGGTAAGGATGTTCCTAATGCATCTCAGAAGGGTGTTAACATCTTTGTTTAACTCACACCCTTCAGTGCTGGCAATCCGGAATCCTGCTTTGAGGAAGGCCATTTCCCTTCCAGGCTGGTTGTGTACACCGGGATGTGCTGTGAATTCCCTTTGAACAAAGGGCCTCAGACTTAACATTGCAACTCCTCCTGCTGCTAACTTGGTTTTAATTTTTAGTCTGTGGGGCGCAGTATACAGTGATTTCTTATTTCCTTCTTTCTTGGAGACTGGCTGGTACCCAGTGCTTCAGTAGATGAAGCCAACAGCCACTGTTACAGGTATGAAATAATTCGGCCAGTTTGTTCACAGCCCCTCAGCTTGACTTCTGTTGCGGCTGTTGCATCCTCCAACACCACCAGGGTTCTCTCCCTTTCTCAGAAGAGTTTCTGAACAAAGCCAGTTGGTTTTGAGATGTATTCACTCATGCTGAAGAGCAGGAATCAATCAACAGTACTGCAGAAACATTAGCTTTTATTTAGTCACTAATTTACAAGTAATAACAGCTTTTGACCCCAGAACAGTTGCATGAAAAACACATGCATGAGAGCTCAGCAAGCAGAAGGAGAGGCTTTTGGTTTTGGGTTTGTGTCCGTCCCAGGCCCCCCGAGCTAAATGTTGGTTTGAGATACTAAGCTTAAATGTTGCTTATATGGAAAAGTAGTGAATATAGTCAAACATTTTAGAACAGCCCAGAAAAATACTCTCTTTATGGGAGAATGAATAAAATAATACTTGGTAGTCTTAAGTACATGTATAGAATTTCAGAGATACTGCCCTGGATTGCAGTTAAACATTGTGGTGGTATGCGATGTGGAAATGTTTTAAAGTCCAGGCAATGTTTAAAAAAACCTTTTTTTTTTTTTTTGACATAGAAATACAGTTGTCATGAGCATGTTTCATGTTTTGAAAGGATGTTTCACCAGTATTTTGCTCTGCAGGTTGGTTGGTTTGTGGGGGGTTTTTTTTGAGCTATCAACATGGCAGACAAGGCACTTTGGAAAAAAAGTGTTACAAACCCTTTTCCAAGGCTTACATTTTGAGAAGTGTCAGTGTGTCATACCATGCAGATAGGCTTTATGGAAAGATATGTTTTGGTTTAGACAGCTTCGACGTAGTTGGCCGGCAGCATGCCAGTCTTGCCAGTTCTCTGGACAGTCCCGTACATCCAGCCTTCATCAATCGCTTGCACATTTACAATTGTGTCGCCATCTTTGAAGGAAACCTCATCAGCATCAGCTGCCATATAGTCATACATGGCCCGGTAGGTCTTCTGTTAGTTTTAAGAAGGGGGGGACAAAAAAAAAAAAAAAAAAAAAAAAAAAAAAAACACAATTATAGCCCTGCTGTCTGTCAGCACTGACAGCCATAGCTGTTGGTGAGAATCAAGATGTAAGAGCAGGCTCAGGGCAAGTTGTGTTTTGCCTCATTTCAGTACTCGGAGTACTGCTGATGGCAGTCTCTGGTGGGTCTTTTAAATCTCCTCGTTTCAGATCACAAAATGTTTCTTTTCAATAATTAAGTACCTCAGTTACCCAAGTACCACAGTGCCTTAGGTTACAGCCTGTGTGTTTTAGCAACACTGAAGCTGAACAAAATGTTTCAGAGTGTATTTGAGCAGCAGTATCAGCTCGAGGTAGCTCCAGCTGTAACCTTAGGGTGTTGCCTCCCAGCAGATCTTGTGGAGAGGTGATGCCATACCCATTGTCCTACACTGAGCCTAAGACTCAGTCTCAGGAGCTGGAAGAAAAGTTTTCAAGGACAGGTACGGGTCTGTCCCATTTCAATGAATCTGTTAGACCTTCACCTGGTTTGGTACCAAGCTTCAGCCCAGCAGGTAGGCAGGTTATTGACTCAATCCTGCACTAACACCACCTGACACATGGTGGAGCATGCACCATCAGCTATGGGGGACCTCCAGGGCTGTGCACCTTTGGTAGGCAGTCAAATTGACTCCTGCAGCAAGCTTGGGCTTGTGTGTCTTAATACAACTGATCAATGTTACTTACACCAGCAGTGGATGGGTGAGAAGGAACCGATGACACCGTTGTTTGCTGGGTGGCAACTGACGATGACCGTTGTTGCGGTAGCTCTATGGTTTTAGCATGTTTGTAGCCCACTACAAAAGGAAAATGCATTTTGTATTGTTTATTACAGAATTGGCAATAGGGTTAGAGTTGCTCTGAATAAAGATCATGGGATAGGTCATTAAGTGGCTCAAACCTGCCTTTTACCTACTGAAATACAACTTTCAGTAGGTAATAACTCAACACTTTGCAGGTGTACTTCTGCGCTTTTTCCAGGTGAAAGGAACTACTGAACATGAGCCCATGACCAGTACTGCCCTGCCAGATGGTCTGGATACCATTTGTCCTTGCACATGAATAAGTGGCATGTTTGTTCTCCTTGTACCTGTTGTGGTTGTGGTGAAGAAGCCCCCGTTGCTGTAGTAGGACAAATGTTGATCCGCACCATCTGAGGGTTCGGATTTTTCATCACCACCGCTGAGGCTCAAGGCACTGGCAGAGCGGGAGTGCTCCCGGCTGCGGCGCTGGGCTTGGACTGCAAGGAGAAAGCAGTGGGAACCAGTTCATGTCTTTGTTTCGTAAGGAGATGCGTGCATAAAAATACATGTGTATATACACACACATATAGAGAGAGAGAGGTTACTTATAGATATACATACATATGTGTGCATACATATTTGTAAAAATACCCAAAGCCCTCTAGCATTGTTACCAAATCTGTTGCAGTTGTGCTTATACTGAGGAGAAAACTGACATAGGCCACGTGCTTGCTAAGCAGAATTGGTTACTGTATTTTACGAAATTAATGGAAAAAAGCATGCGAATTAATTACAGTCTGTTTTTATGGTTACTCAATGGTCTTTGCCAGGGCTTTTTAAAAGCATTCTACGGCCACCATGATGGTGGTCTACTCAAAAAGGCACAGTTGTTACATCACTGTTATTTTTAACACAGTGCCTGAAGTCGGCACATAAGACCACACTCGCGTTCTTGCATAGGTAGAGTGTCAAGCTGCGCTTTAGTATCCCCAAGCTGTCAGTTTTACTGACTGGATTTGCATGAGCATAAAACCTGTTTTATGCAAACAGTACAGCCTATGGAACAAACCAGAGATCATATGTAAGCTTCTGGACTGAATATTGTCTTCTGCTGGGTCATAGTCAAAGACTGACCCGGGATTAGTGCGCCACACACGAAGACCTGTAAGAGAAACAGCGTTTTCTGAGGAGAAGCTGTAGCTCAAGCAACTTTTAGAGAGCTTGAGCAGCACACGGACTAAAAAAGTATCAGAAAAGGGCAAGCAGTATTTCATAAATTTGTGTTTCTCAAATCTATAGCACAGATTTAGGGTTGGTTTTTTTTTTAAATATAAATTTATCTACATCAAGTAAGCTTAAGTATTTCTCTAATATGCACAGAGGTGAAGTTAAAAAGACAAGTAAAGGTCTCTTCCAACCTAAATTATTCTATGAAAATCTAGCATTACATTATAAAGTTGGGCAGAATGGGAGAGGTGGACCACAGATGATTTACAGCTGCTGTAAGAGAGTATTTTCAAAATGGACTTTGATAAAATCATCATCTCCAAGTAACAATAAATTTGAATTGATATGGCTGAGCTGAAATAAAACAATTCATCCAGGTCAGCTTGTGTTTTGTGTAAATGACGTACTCAACCCATCATAAAACCTAGGTTCTGCTTACCTGTGAGATTCTCTTGATCCTGGTCCACGCGCTTTCGCTCCATTTCTACTACTCGCCTTTGAATGCCCCTATAGCTAATGTCACTGAAGTCCTGCATGTTCTTTTTCACACGTTCTGTAATGGGGTCGGTAACTACAGGTGTGAAAGTACCTTTGCTTTTCTCAAAATCTTCATGGTATTTCACCTGCAATTTAAAATGAAACGTCTGTTCTCTGTAGCGTAGATGAATAATTTTTATTCCTGCTTACCTCAGGTGAATTTCTAGTAGAGAGGTGCACTGCTGTTCTGAACTTACTTTTGTTTTCTCCAATCCAAGGAACAATGAGAGAGAGCCTAACCCCAAACATGCCTTTCCTGCAGTCACTCTTGCCTTTAGCATTTAAGAATTTGGGTAACCAAACTTGGTCTATGTACGTTGTCCTTGAGCTGCCAATCCCGGAATGGCTCAGGAAAAAAGATTTTATTTAATTGAAATCACTTGCCAAGTTAAAAGTACATCTATAAATGCTCTTACTGTAGAGATATGTTTCTGGGTCTCTCGTACACGCCGCATTTCAGGTGTATCCAGTACATACGCAGCTTTGCCTTGTACTTGTTTTCGGAAACTATCTGAATAAAGAACCTGCCAGATGAGAAAAAAGGAAGTGAGCACAGCGCACAAAACTACTTCTGCATCATGAGGAATGAGCTGTACTGAAGCAACCTGGCAAAGGCAGGGGGAGAAGAACAGCAGCTGCTGTGTGGGTGAATAACATCAGCATGCAAAGCAAAATTCTTTGTTATGAGACATGGACAGCACTGGACTTGATCCCAAACATCCCTTTTGTTAACTGAAAGATCCTTACCTTTTTTAACCTTGTAACAACAGGTAGAGGTAATGCAGTAATAATGTTCTAGGTAATCTTTTCATGTATTTGACATGCACCTCACTGACTTCAGTGTGAAACAGCCAGCATAATTAGACCTGTATTTATCATTGAAGTACTACAATTTTTGCTGGGTTTGTAGGGTTTCTTTTTTGAGTGGTAACAGCATCATGCTTCTGTAAACATTTGTTCGCAGATATTGTATTACTGGATTTATTGAGCAAGCCATGACAACATTCCTGTTCAGGTTGGACGGGGCTCTGAGCTACCTGATCTAGTCTATGTCCCTGCTCATGGCGGGGGGGTTGGACTAGATGGCCTTTAAAGGTCCCTTCCCACCCAAACCTTTCTGTGATTCTGTGATCTGTTATGTACAGAAACCTTTACAGAATGGGGTATGTCAGGCTTTACCTCTAGAGTAACAGGTTAGCAAACAAGGGCCTAAAGAAGGCCATTTCCAGATTTGTCATGTTTTTATATGGCGTGTCAGAAATCTAACATAAGATCTCCTGTTACTGAAGAGTGATCATTTTATATGTCATACAGTATAAGAGCAGTAAAAACACAAGGAATTTGCAAGAGACCTGAAGGCAACATATGCTATTTGAAATTCAACTGTTGTTTTAAAAAAAAAAAAAAAATAAAACACAAACTAAAGCAGTTACTCACAGACATACTCAATTGCAGCAGAAAAGTAAAAAGCCAGTATTAAAGGATTTGATTTTAGCATGGTTACTTCATACTTCCAAACTAGGTAGCTAGGGAGCTATGTTAACATCTGCACTGTTATTTTCATTAAGGATTTCAGGGACTGAACGTTACTTTTTAATGTATTTTCATCTATTGGCTGAATAGAACATACCGAGCTGATGTTTTCTTGATTGCGTTTAGCTCTCTCCATCTCTGGAGTCATTGGTGTTGGAGTTCCTTTTGCCAGATGTTCCTTGTACAAAACCTACAGTGTACAAAAAGGTGTCCACAAATCAGACTGGAACAATTCCTAGCTCATTCTGTGAATGGTGTTATTGTTTAAGCATACTCATCACTGCAGGGGTAGAAAAGATCTTGGGAAATAAAGCATCTAAAAAGTTATTTGCTAGAGCAAAAGGTAAAAATCAAAGGGAAAAATAGGCAAAAATAAGAAAACTGAGAAAATAAGGCTGAATTAGAAGTGGCGGTTTTGTTCAGAATGGTTATTTTTAATGCAAGGTGGTTGTCTGTCTTCTTTCAGTACCGAGCTAATGTGTTCTTGATTGCGTTTGACTCTCTCCATCTCTGGAGTGACCGATGTGGGGGTTGCCTTCCCTAAGCCTTCTTTGTATACAACCTACAGATCACAAAGTAACCCAAAGTCACAAATGCACAAATTAAACACTGTAATGTTACTGGGTTTAGAGTAAACACCATCCATTATGAAAGAAAAAAAAAGGTCAGAGGAAAAATAGTATTAAAAAGTTAATTGACAAAAAATCTTTTAAGATTATAGTACTTAAGAGATGACTTTCTAAGTTTGAGGGAAAAAAATTAGAGGGTTAAATAAAACCAGGCAGACTTAAGTTATTTAAAAAAAAAGTGCTCCATCATATCCCCTTTACTTCTTCCAGACAATACCGAGCTAATGTGTTCTTGATTGCGTTTGACTCTCTCCATCTCTGGAGTGACAGGTGTGGGGGTCGCTCGCCCCAAGTTTTCTTTGTACAACACCTGTGGGATACAGAAGATGTATCCGGTATCTTAAAAACCCCCCAAAATCAAACGGATTTGAACACCAATTATTACTTGGTTATCAAATTTCAAAAAAGTCACAACTGATTATGATATACAGCACTGCACAAAAGCCAAACATCTACTGCTGTAAGGAAGGGTAAGAAAAATAAACTGCAAAAGAAAAGCTTGTTATTTTTTTGGTTAACAAAGAAGGGCTCTATCCAGCTACAACTATGACGATGGCTCCGTAGGCTCAGGAAAGCTGCCTGTGGCCCTAGAGAACTATTTAAGATATGTTTTATCTGACGTTTTATCAGTATTTGAAGCAATTCATGACCTTTTTGGAAGGGAGGAGGGAGTTTTGTTGCCACACTGACATCGGGCAGCCAAATAAAGAAGGGTGGTGAGGACAGGTATCTGCTATCACTGCACCATTACACCTGCACATCTCCCCAGTCCATGAGGCCACCTAAAAGCTACCGCTGATATGCCACCCAGGCCAGGAACAGTCTTGTCCTTTTGTGTCATTCTATTCAAGGCATCCTAAGTCACCTCTCACAGCACCACAATCTCACACGGGTCAGCGGGGTGGGATTTTTCGGGCTGGGGTGGTTGGGTTTCTTGTTTGTTTTTCGCTAAAGTCAATACCCCTGAAAGGCCAATGAAAGCTTAAACACTAAGCATAGAGAGATAAACCTGAGTATCTTCACCAAAGGACACTAGGCTTTTAATATTGTCTGGATAGAGCCCACACGTACA
>VYZW01043819.1:2662-22155 GCA_013401315.1 Balaeniceps rex
GAGAAAAGAGCATGACAAGGGCATTCTGGAAGATGCTGGATCAGATGATGTGTCTCACCATGTTTTATGTACCCATAATTCCCAAAGCAGCCTGCCCTTCGACCTCCCCTTTTAAATTGTTATGTGTACATGAGGTGACAGAATAAATTGCTTTAAGTAAAGCATCACATGTTGCTCTTAAATTCCCTCTTGAATTTTGAGTTGTGACTGGCTGATGTCAAAGTCCTTCATGTGCTTATCCAGTTAGCAGAAATCCTGTGGAGGTTGAAGCAGTGGCTTGTGTCTGCCCGAAGGACTGTACCCATGCCTCTTAGCCAGACCAGACTCCATGCCTTTTGTACTGAGGCTGTTAGTCCTTCCCTACATTCCAGTAGAACAGTGAATTAAAGGCCTTTCTGACATGAGAAGTGCTTTGATTTGGAAGTATTGAGGCCCCTGTAAGACAGGAATTTTGATAATATAAGATCATCACATTGTCATAAATCATCTTCTGTGAAAAAGTTATGCCTTCGGGGAAAAAATAGGAAAGAAAAGACATTCCTGAGGAAGCAAGATACTATCTAATAAGTGAAATTAGCCATAANAAAATAGGAAAGAAAAGACATTCCTGAGGAAGAAAGATACTATCTAATAAGTGAAATTAGCCATAACTTGGGAAAAATGTATGGTAAAACATGTAAACAAGATCTTATGAAATAGTGTTGTAGGATTTTTTTAGAATAATTTTTGTTTTCTAGGTCATGTTTTCTTGTATACGAGATTGCTGGTGTTTATAAAATGTTGTAATCTAATAATTGCTTACTAAGCCTTTTCAAGCTATTTGGATGTGCAAGTGTTTCATAAAGAGAAAGCTGCCCTACTAAATATTGCTCAGTGCAGGAAGTGAAAAATGTCTAGTCAGAGAGACCAAAGCCAAGATAGTAACCTTAAAAATCATGAAATTTGATTCTGTCCAGATAAAATGCTGCTTGAATCCCCCTATAAACTAAACCCCAAGGGTACAAACTGCATTTTTATGAGATGGTTCCCCAAACACCAGTTTTGTAACTGCATATAACCTGAATGTGTGTTTCCTCAGACTTTCAGTAGCAATTTGTGTAAGGCTTATTGTATCACACAGATAAAATACTAAAACTAATGTTTTAGTTAGAAAATACTCACTGGGCAACAAAAGAGAAGGGACCTGTGGGAAAGCCTATTTATTTGCATTTGGTGTTTGCATTTCTTGCTGTAAATGTTTAATACATGCCTCTTGTTTCAGATTGCATGAGCCCTTAATTTGGGTTATCCAGCACCATCTGTAGTCAACAGACTACAAAAAGAGGATAGGCAATGCTCTGACTGTTGTAATAGCTAAATCAATTTTTGGTGTCATTTTTACGCACACATTACATAGGTGCATAAAATTAGGTGCCAGGTTCTCTGCCAGCAGCATTTACCAGTAGGCAGTTGTGGACCATTGGGGGCTATCAGGTATCAGAAAGTTGTCCGTGGAAAAAGCTATTGAACAAAACAAACCCACAGCAAGGAACACTTTCACTTCCCCAGGCAAGCAAATAAAGGCTAGAAGTTGAAAGTGACTCCATTTATTCTTTGTTTTAAATGAAAACCATGGGGGAATTGCTGTACAGAACAGCCCAGGGTTGCGGGTAGTTTACTTAAAACCCGAAAACTGAGTTACATGAATTAATAACACTGACAAGTATTACTGCAGAGTGCTGAATGTCATGTTGGTGCCTGAACCAGCAGAAGGTGAGCACAGGTTATTGTCTTTCTGATCTGGTATACATACCCGATGTGGGTTTTAAAAGAAAACCAGTGCTTTGTTTAAAGCAACAAGCGACTCTGGCATGGAAATGAGAGGAGAATGAAGACATGGAGGTTCACAAGGCGTCAAAGAACTGAAAATTTTGTTGGGAACTTTCATAAATTGTTTCATGGACACTCTGGATGTGTCTGCAGGAGACAGAAATGAAAAAAGTATTTTCAGTGCTTTGGAGACCAAAAGACCCAAAGAAATCTCCCCCTCCTCTCACAATTAATTTAAAGATAATCAGCAAAAAGTCCAAGCCAAAAAATAATTAAGCAAAAGGAGATAGAAATCTCTTACAGAATTGGTTCTGCCAGAAATATATTTGTTGTAATATCCCACTAGTGGCCAGTAAAGGAAATGGAAAGCGAAAGTCATGCCAAGATTACACATTCACAGTTCTGCCTACTCTGTTCTCAGTGCCCAGTAGCATGAAGGCCTGAAACAACATCATTTTTAACATTAAACTAACTCTTGTCATGTGGAAGTGGAAGATGAGCTAGATCTAAGATAAATATAGCCCTTCTGCTACAGAAAAGAAAGTTGGATTCTAAACATCAGACACGCTTGTAAGGCAGGTGGCAAGAAACCCATGCTGCTGATAAATAGATTGACCCTTAGCATATTCCTGGTGGTTTAGGTGCTTAGTTGTCCCAGATAAGAATAGATAAAGTGGGGAGCAAGCTGTGTGTAACAGTGCTAAAGCTGCAACGCATGTCAGTTGCTTAAACTGAAAACCAGCATGCGATTTTTGGCTTGCCAAGGGCTGGGGAAGGCATAGCAAATGACAGGGTATGCCAGGTAGGTCTGAGATTGCCATAAGACATGGCACCTCCTCCTGCCAGTGGTCAATCTGGTATAAGAAGCAAAGCCTCTGCAGTGGGAGCTGTAGTGTAATGGTGGTTTAGGTGAGTGATCCTGCACACCTGCAGATGAGTAGGAACTTCCTGTAGTAACATCCAAGAGAGAAGTTTGCTCACTCACTGCACCATCAGGCCTCTGAATGAGCTATTACAGTCTATAAGGCAAATATGTATTTATTTAGGCAATTTTTAAAAAATTGATTTTTGATCCAGTACATGGTAAAAGCTCCTAAGGAACCAGCTATGTAAATCCTTCCTTAGCTGTATAAATACTCTTTTTATTCTCTCTGTAGTTATCTTTCATGTGATGGCACGAAGGATGAATGATGATTAGCTGGAATCAGTGCTTGGGAAAGAGGGAGAACAGGGAAATGGATTCTATTTCATACATTTTCTTATGAGACTCTAGTAATTAAACACTTTGCAAGCAGGGTAATAACCACTAGCCTTTATTCATCACGGTATGTATCCTGGCTCTGCCATTCAGGTTGGCCCAGTCACATCACCTCTGTTTCCTCATCTGTACAATGGGAATAAAAGTATTGACCTTCCTACTAACATCTCTCCGAGATGGAGAGAGAGCAAATGCTCTGTAAGATCTGCATAATTATTGTTAACTTCAAGCTAAGAGCAATTCCCTTGAAGTTGATGGGACTGCTCACATGTGGGGTTAGTTATAGTACTAGGAGCCACTGATGGCTGCAAATCATGGAAAACTGGCTTTCTGATGGATCATAAGCCTGCTCCTGAAGAGCTGTTTTTGCTTTCCATATGGGCTGGGACTTTCAGTGATGTTTTAACAAGTTATATGCCTGGGAGTTGGATGCCTACCTCCTTCAGGCTCTTTTGAAAGTCCTCGCAAGAAAGCAGGGGGTTGCTGTTGGAATTGCAGTCTAAAATTACAAACAAGCATGTATAAAAAAAAATGAAGCAGAAATTGTAGAAGGAAGCAGGGAAAGGGTCTTAAGTTAGTTTGGAAAGGGAAACTTTACTGTGAAATGAAAATGAAAATTGAAAAAAACACTGACAGTTGAAAAGAAATTCTGGTTTGCTATTCTAATGTGAGTGTAAACATTTTATAGGAAAATGGTCATTGCTGGGTGGGGGGAATTGTGAAGTACAAAGCTCATGGGAAAACTCATGGTTCTTTTTTTCTTAATTGGGTCTGTCTTAAATTCCTATTTGCATGGACTGATATACCAAATAAGAAGCCTGATTTTCAACACTGCTCTGAGCAGTCACCATTAAAGAGAAAACAAGTGACTGTAGCCACCTACTTTTGAAAACCTCAGCCACTACTTTTCATTGATGCCACTTGCTTTCTTTTAGTTATGTCAGTACCAGAGAATCATCTCACTTGAGCCATGATTTCTCTTCCCTTTTAAGTGGGTAATATCCATATGCAAATTTTTTAGAAAGGTCTCTTGGCAAATGCAGGGGAAAAAAAAACAGCAAAACTTCTTAGCAACAGCTGGGAAGAACATCAAGAAGGAATCTTTTTTTCTCAGCCTTGGAAACATGCTGGCATTCACATCTCTGCTCAGCACTCTGCTTGAGCTCTGTGCTTATTAGTGCTCTTAGAGTGCCGACAAACTGCACTGATTCAGTAGATATGCTTGTCCCACATGCTTTGTTGTTATTTTAAGACAAAAGTCTCCATAGGTTTTGTTACAGTACTGATCCAAAGCTCAGGAAAGCTAGTCCTTGCTGACGTCTGCATGTCTTTACTTACACCCTCTTCCCTCGAAGTCCCTAAATCCCTGTGCTGTGTCCCTCTTATACAGGCATTGAACTGATCCAGAATGTCTTTGTGTTTGTATTTCAAATACTTGCTACCTGTGTGTGGCCTAGGCAGGGAAGAAGTCCTGTGGCCTTTTTGGGGAACTGTTGCAAATAATAGTTTGCAAGTGGAATGACATGCAGGCATGGGATACCCTGTTCTTTATCGGCTTTTAACATCAGTATGGCGCATGGATATTGAGGGGGTTGTCACTAGGATCGGGCTGCAATGAGGACAACCATAGCAGGATTTTTTTCAGCCTGAAATATGAAAGTGTGTTCCTCCTTTAAGCAGAAAAGCCCAGGAAGATGGCCCTTGTAATTACTGGAAATCGGCAATCTGTCTGCTGTCATTCAATTTAACCCATGCAAACTTGCCATGTGTAATGGATCCACTCAGTGGGTGTGATTTCAGAGAAGGAACAGTCCATCTGGTTTATCCAAATGCTGCTTTAAAGGAGGATGACTGACAGGTTTTTTCAGACTCAGAGTGCAGCAGACTGCCTGGAAGCTGGTTACTTACCAGCCTGGATACAAAAGATCTCTGTATTAAGCATGCTGTCAAAGTAATAGTAGCTGATGGTATTAGCAGAAGTAGGCAGTGGGAACGTTGTGGCTGAGCAGGTAAGCCAGAGCTCAGCAAACTGTTTGTAATGTGAGGTGACTCACATACATGGAAGAAGAAAGGCTCACCTCTTCTGGACAGGCAGTGATTTTTGTAAATAACTTTAATTTGTAAAACCTGCAGTAAAGTTTGAGGATGTGTCTTACAGCAAAAGAGCTTCAAAGGGGTCACAAAAACGAAGAGTAATCATAAGTACAACTGCACCCTCATTTCCTCTCCTGAATATGGTGCTTCTGTTCCGATCTAGCTATTCCGGTACTATGTTTCAGAATAATTAAAAGACAATTGCACCTATTTTTCTTATTCAAAGTCCCCAAAGCTGCTGCTAAATATGTTGTCTTGCATATTTGTCTGCTTAATTTGTGCCTAGAGATACTTTCTCTTTATTTTTCTTTCCCTTTTTGAGATTTCAGATTACTGGTCTGGAGAAAATGGGCAGTTTGCCTTTACATTATATGAATAACAGAATAGGATCCTTTCACAGATGAAAGTACTATATTTATGACACATTATAATCCATTCATTGCTTCACGGAGCCAGAGCCCTCCAGGGAGTGCCAGAAACCCACATAATTTTCCCAAGTGCTACATTTTGCATTTGGATCTTTGGTTTAGCTGACAGATATGAAAAAGGAAGAAAAAAGTGCAGGAAGGCAGAGAGTCCCTGCGATTGTATGTGTACAGATGCTGAGCAGTGATAGCAGTTATTTCAATTTAGACCCATCCCATCGTGCTCCTGCTCCCCGTTCCCTCTGATGCCGTAACAACCATGAGAGGCAGGGGTGAGCTTCAGGAGCTGGCAGAGATTGGCATGTCTTTAATGGTAGCAGGACCATTTGCAGTAGGTGAGTGTTGGCACGACAAGTCTCTGTTGTGCTGGAGCAGGCTAATGGAGTGGCTTTACGGATCTTTATGCATCTGGAAGCCATCCAGAGTGACCTGGACAAGCTCAAGAACTGGGCCCATGTGAACCTCATGAGGTTCAACAAGGCCAAGTGCAAGGTCCTGCACCTGGGTCAGGGCAACCCCCAGTATCAGTACAGGCTGGGGGACGAAGGGATTGAGAGCAGCCCTGCAGAGAAGGACTTGGGGGTACTGGTGGATGAAAAGCTGGACATGAGCCAACAGTGTGGGCTTGCAGCCCAGAATGCCAACCGTATCCTGGGCTGCATCAAAAGAAGCGTGGCCAGCAGGTCGAGGGAGGTGATTCTGCCCCTCTACTCTGCTCTGGTGAGACCCCACCTGGAGTACTGTGTCCAGCTCTGGGGCCCTCAGCACAAGAAGGACGTGGACCTGTCAGACCAGGTCCAGAGGAGGACCACAAAAATGATCAGAGGGATGGAACACCTCTGCTATGAAGAAAGGCTGAGAAAGTTGGAGTTGTTCAGTCTGGAGAAGAGAAGGCTCCAGGGAGACCTTACTGCAGCCTTTCAGTACTTAAAGGAGGCTTATAAGAAAGATGGGGACAGACTTTTTAGTAGGGCCTGTTGCGATAGGACAAGGGGTAATGGTTTTGAAGTTAAACAGGGTAGATTTAGACTAGATATAAGGAAGACATTTTTTACAATGAGGGTGGTGAAACACTCAACAGGTTGCCCAGAGAGGTGGTAGATGCCCCATCCTTGGGAACATTCAAGGTCAGGTTGGACAGGTCTCTGAGCAACCTGATTTAGTTGAAGATGTCCCTGCTCGTTGCAGGGGGGTTGGACTAGATGACCTTTAAATGTCCCTTCCAACCCAAACTATTCTATGATCTTGCTGCAGAAAGGAGCTCAAAGTCCTGTGCAGGAAAGCTACTGCACTACCTTTTGACAGTGGTATCTGTCAGTACTTCGAATTGCCTAAAAATGCAACTTCTGGTATTTTTGCCTGCAGTGCCCAAAAATGCACTGACCTGGTATTACTGAGAAGATTTCCTGGGTAGAAATTAATAGTTCTCAGACAGGTGCTATCAAATCTTTATGCAGACAGAGTGTTTTGGGCAGTGATGACAGAGACCAGGTGCGTTGGCTGTGCCTTGCAGATAAACTGATTGCCACTTTAGTCAACAGCTTTCTGATTGCTGTGCTCAGCTGGTGTGTTGGTGTGGTGTCTGCATAGCGGTGTTGGGACTGTCCAAGTAGTCCAGCGTTAGCAGTAGTGTGGTAGAGGAGGGCTGGCTTTGAAGGTCGCTTGTGTCTGAAAGCTCTTTTCTGGCTTGGTTTTACAGTTGAGGTTTGTCTCTCTCCTTGGTATGGGAAATAGCTTCTGAGCCATATTTACCTTGGTCAGGTTTGGGAAGTGCTGAGGAGGTTTGGGGTTTTTTTATTCTGATGTTGCTATTCTGTGTATTAATATGCTTTTTCATTTATGGCATGTGTAGTACGTCCAGAGCTGCCCATTTCTAAGTGGAAATCTGGCTACACTGATGCCAGCCCTACTCTGTCGGTAACCCTTTGAATGCCTTCATCTGAGGGAATGTAATTGTGGATGTTTGCAACTGCGAGCGTGGGGATCTCTGTTAAATGAAGATAGCTTCATTGGGGTCAGTGTCACCTCCACCAATGAGGCTGAGAAGGAGAACAGAGGTAGCAAGGTGCAAGAGGCCAAATTCAGGCCTTTGGGGAGATAAACATAGGTTGGGGTAAATGAGTGAAGGGTTCAGATTTTTAGTTCAACATACAAAATCTATTTCTTGTCTTTTCTAACATGATTTGGAATCCCATTGCCTGGTGTTGTATGGAGTCTGAGGAATTCCTTGCAGTCTCTTCTTTGTCTGGTGCCTTCCACAGTTACTGTTCCTGCTTCATGAGTCCTCTCCTTTTTTCCCTCCAAACCTTTTTTTTTCTAGCCAAGAGGAGACAGTGAGTCACTTCTGATCACTTAGTGGCACCTGTTAATTTTCTGCTGTTGCTTAATGGAGCACTTCACAGAAATATGCTCCATTTCATTCTTGCACCACTGTGAAATGCTGTCAGGCTGCGTGTGATGATTAGGGCAAAGAAGAGGAAAATATAACAACTCTTTCTCTAGGAAGCTCACTGCAAAGTAGCAGAGATTCTGTATCTGCCATGAAGTGAAGGTTCTATGGGGTACCTGGGGAGTGTTCTGCTGTCTGAGGTAGAGTGGCTCTGCGGCAGGGATGCGAGAGCACTGTTTACCCTAGACTCACTAAGGAGGGATTGCCCTTAAACCTGGCTGCTTTGAGAGCAGATCAGGTCTTCCAATGGCACCTCAAACTCTGTGGCTCCACAGGTTTCCCTGGAAAGTCACCTGCTAAGACTTTAAAGAAATGTCTTAATATGATTGATTTGATCTGGGTAAGATTTGATTTAGAGAGCTATTCAGGAATTCAGGACACTTATTCACTGAGTAAGTATGGATTTAATGGCTTAATTTAAAGCATCCAAGTTTTAAAATGTTAGACTTGGGGTAGTAATGTTTTGTACAAATACTCAGAAGTGCTTAAAATCAATCAGGATCTGTCCCTTCGCTCTGCAGGCAGGATGGTAGTTGCTAGCTAGAACACGGCATTGTCCCTATGCGTGCAAATACTGCATATGGTATTTGCCTGTAATCAGAATAGAAAGTAGTAATGATAGCTGAGCTATGACAGCAATGTAGTCCTGCTGATGCTTTTGACAAGTTGTTTGTATGTAGAAATCATGGATGCCTCTCTGAAATGCTGCCGCCTCTGGGGAAACACAACCACAGTTATGTTTATTGGCGACTGAAGTTGTTGAATCAAAGAATCCTCGTCCTAATCTGCTCCACTTGGCCAGCTTTATGCATTGTGATCACTATATAGGAAAGCTTTTAGATATATGCTTAACCAGACATCTTCAGTGAGTGCACACTGGAGTTCCTTTCATCAACTCCACCGTTCTCCTGAAAGCGAAAGCATGTAGATATGTATTTGTATGCTTGAGTTTTGACAGCAACAGTCCATTATATTTTAATCCTACTTAAATGATGAGCAGAAAAGCCTCCAAGCAGCATGGCTACCCAAGTTCTTACTTGCACTTTTGATGCTTCAGTGACTGCAAATGTACTCAGACCTCCTTCTGTAGCATTTGCAATAGGCTAGAATTGGTATATAAAATTTTGACTAATACAGAAATGCATAATATATGTTAACTGGGACTTCCTGGGTAGGAGGCATAATATCTAAATATTTTCAAGAGGAATTTTCACAAGTGACAGTGAATAATGCCCCTGCGGTGCTGTTATCCTGCCTTTCAAAAATATGGCTAGGCAAAAGAAAAAAAATCTCTGATTAAAAAAAAAAATAATCCCCAGTTGGTATTCCTGTTAATTTTACAGGATTTTATTTAAAGCATTTTAATATACTTTTCTTAGGCTGAATGCCAAGACATGGTTAATAACGGTTACACTTAACTGAACAATCCTGAGAAATTAACCTGAAAAATATGGACATTTGCTTTTACTTGGGCAGGTTTGGAATGATGCAGTTTTGTGAGGTGTTCAGGGCTAGGGCTTCTCGAATGAAGCAGTTCACAACAAATTGTAGTCGCTGTTGATCTCCCTGGGCTTTTTCGTGACTGTATTAATAGGAGTTATTTGTCATTGTTTCAAACATTAATTACTGCTCTTAAGCACAAGCTTAAACTTATCTACTACAGATGATTTCTTTCAGAGAAAACCCTTCCTGCATAAGACAGGCTTATATCAGATGACAAAAATTATCCATTAAGTCATGGTGAATCAGATCATTTGATCCAGCGAAACCACAGAAAAAAATACTGAGTTTTTAAAATTTGGAACTCTGTTTTGACTGTTTTGGAAATAAAAAGCTAAGTGCAACTTCAGCAAGAATTGAAAGCTTTCAGCCCTCAGCAGAGGAGCCCAGTTCCTTGCAGGGCTGAGGCTGCAGGTAGTGCCACTGTGAGAGTAGGCTCGGAGGGGTCTGCAAGAAGGAGACTGCTTTTGTGCTAGTAGCAGAAACGAGCATGGCAGAGAGTGGTGGATCCTTGTGAGGAGTGACTCTTTACAGCTCTGTCCCCTGTAGCTTTTCTGTTGTCTACTAAGCATGTGGCTAAACTCATATATATACAGCGTCTTCCTCTTTGAGCACTAACTTGGGTCTCTGACCTCCCTGTCCAGCTGTTTCCAGCTGCAGGAAAACCGTATCTTTGAGATGTCTCCCTTTCTGCCAAATGTAATTAAGTTGGATCAAAAAGTTCAGAAGTTTTGATGGAGGATTAGTAGATGGAAACAAAGAGAGCATGCCTCCAGTTTCTTTAGGAAAGCACAGTATTCCCAACTAGAGAGAATTACTGCCTCTTAAAGCAATCTGGTTCTATAAACACATCGCTGAAGTTCGCCTAAAAACTAAGCTAAGCCATCCTTAGAAAATGAGATTCTGCGTTGGCATATGCCAACGTATTTCTGATGAGCTTGGCTAACTGACTACCCTTCTGGAGTTATTTATTTAGCCCTTTTCAAATTATTTAGATTTTTAATTAGAAGCTCGATGGCATTGAGTTTTGGCAACTTGAAAGCAGAAGTAACTGTATCTTCTTTAAGGAAACAGCTTTCCAATTGACATAACCCTGTGTGAGAGGGAGGGGGGAGGAGGTGGGAACAGCCTTTCCCATAGTATCCCAGGAAGAAAACAGCTTCATGGATTAGGAGCTTAATTAGGACTGAAATCCATAGCAATAAGTGGGGAACAAATATAGTTAATTTGATTAAGCCTCAGAGTGAATGAGTTGCACACTGCATTGATTACTTTAAAGCAAATAACAAAGGCAAGGCTGTTTACTTTATGGTACTATTAGTGCAAATGAAATCAGTATCAAGCAGGTTGCTGGGGAGTGTAGCTAAGACAACCTCATAACCTCATCTGCTGATAAATGAATCTTTGGCTAATCAGTAGACTCAGCATGGAGGCTACTCCAGCAGACTGTAAGTGAGTCATAGCAAGGCAGGTACCCTCCTAAACAAGAAGGCTAAGAAATAAACAGGCCCTGGATATTCAGTAAAGGTCAAGCAGTCTTTGTGTTTGAGAGCATTCTTCAGAAAAATACAAGTGCTATCTCGGGGAGGTCAAGAAGGAATGATATTGATTATGCCCAATGCAAGAGAGCAATTTGTAGGGCTTTTTAGGGGAATTTACATCAACAAATGGACAGCAGAATAACCTACTTAAAATCCTGGGAGTTTTGCTGCTGACATGAGAAGGGAGACAGTTTCCTTGAACAGTGGGAGAACTGGAGAGGAATCTCTCTGAGCGTTCATCACAATATCGGTTCTCTCCTACAACTCACTGTGGTCCTCTGTGGGGCTGGCTGGATAGAGATGTCTTGGAGTGCCATTACCTCTGCAGGTGGTGTTACCTAGAAGAGAAAGCAGGGCAGTTCTTCCCCTTCGCCCTCTGCTCCGTGCTAATACACTGAGTCTGCACGTATCAGTGACAGAAACCAGCGTGCTCGTTTGCTTAAAGTTTACATCGATCAGACGCTGTGCTGAGAGTAGTCCATAGGAAGAGTGAAGGGAGCACTTCTCCTAAGCATCTTTTGCTGGAGTGGGTACTTCAGTACAGAATGGTGGTCCTTAACACATCCTGTTGGCTTTTAATTAGCACCAAGCAGATCCTAACTGCGCAGCGTTCCCTGAGGAGGTAAGCACTCCCTGCAAAGCTTGTGGGTGTGCGTGTGTGAACAGTCCCTGTAGTGCCTTCTGCATCTGGTATTAGCACAGGAGAAATAGCTGCTCTCCCACCCACTATAGATAATTGTATTGCTCCTGCATCTCTGAAAATATGATAGTTGACCGCTTGAAATTTGGAGACAGGAATTCTTCAAAAGCCCCTGCATCTGTTCTCAGTCCAAGCAAGCACTCTCAAGAGGCCAACTTCCCATAGGCCATCATGCATAATGAGGATGAAACCTCTTGAATTATTGATCTTGCAGAGGCATATAATTGTAGCTTACACAGTGTGTTTACTCTCAGTGCTTTGATTTATCAGATCTTATAATAATGTTCTCACTTTTGGCGCTCATAAAATGCAACTGGCTTGCAGTTTAATAAATATTGACTTCTAGCCATTTGCTGCTTTGTGATTATTCCTCCTAAAGAACAAACTGATTGCTTCCTTCATTCAGCTCCACTGCAAATGCTGCAGGAATGGAACGCTTTTAATATTGCATTTTCCTACCAGGGGAAGACTTGGCTCAGCAGCGCCCTTCCCACGCTTTCAATATCAGGGCACTGTTTCTCTAACTGATGGGCACCTGAAGATATTTGTGGTCACCCTAAGGGTCAGCAGACATGTCTCCTCTCCAGAGAGAGCCCCTTTTGCCAGCCCTTTTTTTGTACTGTTCACCACTTTTAACAAATTAAGCTGTTCCCTGTTGCTCTGATTAGAATGAGGAGAATCCCTGTGCTTTACCTGGTAGATCTTGTGTTCGACCCTCTCATCACAGAATTGTTGGTGTGTGCAGGACACTGGGCTAGGGCTGCCTGGGGAACTCCTGCCAGGGGGGAGGAGAGTCTGAGTGGGTATTTGCTTCAAGCAAGACATGTAATCCAGCCCCATCTTCCAGCAGCTGGAGAGCCCTTTTCCGCTATTGTCATACCAATGTTGGCAACATATCTTGAAGAACATTTTAGGTCATACCCTGTCTCTAACCTGAGCTTCTCATTTTACAGTTTGCATCTATGCAGTTTATCTCTGTTATGTGTTATTATATATCCACACTCTGCTGTCTATGACTGACAATAATCATAACACTAAACTGAATACACAGTGGAAGTATGTAGCAACTGACGGTCATGACACCCTTCCAAGAACGCCAAATGCTCATGTTTTGGATGTAAAACCAAGAGGATAATGAGTTTTTATCATTTGAGGGGCTCCTGCTCTCC
The DNA here is from genome assembly GCA_013401315.1 of Balaeniceps rex. Classification (NCBI taxonomy): domain Eukaryota; kingdom Metazoa; phylum Chordata; class Aves; order Pelecaniformes; family Balaenicipitidae; genus Balaeniceps; species Balaeniceps rex. The sequence continues at coordinate 15,608 of VYZW01043819.1, forward strand.
TAGAGGCTTTTTCCTAGGTTGGAAACTCTTTGTGTTAGGTGAAATACAGACACACAGTGGGCGTGCAGCTCAACTAGAGAGCAGGGGTGGAAAAAACCCACAGTTGATACCCTAGATTCACAGCCTGATTAAATTACTTTCCCTTGGCTCCTGCAGCAGCTCTGTGGCAGATCCATACAATGAATCTACATTTCTTCATCGTCAGTCCCATGTTATGACCTACAAGCTCACCTGGCCGCTCCTGTCAGCACGGGAGTCGGAATGAAGACTAACAATTTTAGCCAAGCCAGCATAATTGCAAAATTTTACGGGTTGCATTTGCAACGCTGCCAGCGTTGAGTTCCCTGGCCATCTTCCTGTTAATTGACAGTAATACCACAGCAGTCAGTTCGAGGAAAAATTACTCGTTCTGCCTTCTTCATAGAGCATCCTCTATCTATTTTGTCAGTAGATGCTGCAAGACTGATCTTTGGATTTGATTATATTTTGAAATTAGTTTTATCTAATTTGATTTATTTAATGAAGAGATATAAATTAGAAAAGATGAAAATAAAACATTAGCTGTTTTTTTCTAATTGGATTTATTTTTGTGCTTAATCATGTGTTTCCTTCTTTTTTGCCCACTGCTGAAAAGTAGAAGCATTCATCCCAGAAAATATCAAGCTAGATCCTCTCTTATTAGTGGAGTTTGCTTAATACCAGGTCAAGATTTGGCCTATAACCACATAGCCCAGTTTGTGTTAGCAAATAGGAGCATGTTTCTGTGAGCCTGTAATTCTCAGGAATGGTTGCCAAGCTGTAGCTAGCAAGCACGGGTAGCTGGGTCCTGGTGAGGAAACATTTCCCTGCAAGCATTTCTGGCTCTTGCCCTGACAGTTCCCCAGCAGGCACTCTGCGGGCAGGGTTGAAGCTCTCGGGAGGGATGCGTGGCAGGAAACCCTAGTGTTACCTCAACCTGTCTTCCAGCTTTCTGTTCCCGCTTCTGGCTAGATGTAGAAAATGGCAAGGGTGGCCTGTAATGCATTTACATTTCCTCCTGGTGTCCTGATTTTCCTTCCTGAGATCTCCTCCTCCTCTTGCTTCCCCCAGGTTAGTGGGAAGAGGATGCTGAGCAGGTGAGAGGCAGTCCTAGGTGCTGTGCTTACCTCCTTGTTGTCTCCTGGGGCCCTGCCTAGCCCCAGTATGAGAGATGCTCCATCCAGCTGGGTCTCCCTTGGTGCCAACATACTCTTGGATGAGAAAATTGTGACCAGTCCTGAGACTTTTTTCTCCTCTTGCATTCTGGCTGTAAATTTGCCATAATTTAGAACATAAGGTATGGAAGCAGGCAGACCTTGAAAAGCAGGAAATAAATGTTTGACTGTCACCAATTTGGAAATCTCCCCTGGTAGTTGTGAAGTTGGTGTCAGTTTCTGTTATTGGTATTACAGGGCTGATGTGTTCTCTCGACAAACGTAGATCTCCACATCTGCTTTATCCACTAGATGGATGACATAAAGCAGCTTGCTTTACAGTGAATGCTTTATGCCATCTTTAATCTGAAGTGTATTTCTGTAGTCTGCCAAAACACTTCGGTGTGAATTTCTTGTTAGGTCAAATGTATGTTTCGAAGCCTTGATCAGAGCTGCAGAGAAAGATCTGTCTCTGCTAGAAAGATTGGTGCAGACAGACATTGATATAATTGTATTAGCAGTCCCATAGTTCTCAGCACATGTGCACAATGTGTAACTGCAGGACAGCCGAGAAACTCGATAGCACAAGGACTGGAGAGGGTAGTTGATTTTATTGTCTGTGTCTGTATCTATCATCTGCCTGCCGGCCTGCAGTATTTCCAAGATGTGATATCCAACTGCTGTAACTGAGATCTTTAGCACCAGCTAATGGATCTGAAAGCTTCCACCTCCAGCAACTTTAATGGGAATGGGGCATTGAGATCTTTTTTAGAATTGCTGCATTTTCATCTGAGGATTCATCTGACTGTGTCCATCCACATGGATGCAATTTCCTTAAGCTGATGCAGTCTTGTAGTTTTATATCATTAAACATTGCCTCAGGAGAATCTCTGAAGGTTAGCTCTGTCATCTCTGGGTCAGTAACATTTTGCAAATATACCATATCAAATTAGAGTAGTCTTTCCATGTGATGATCCCTGTTCATCAGCAAAATAGTAACCTGAACTAATAGTGTGTTTCCTCCTTCTTTCCTGGCTGCAGGGTAGTCGCTGCCTTTTTTTTTTTTTTTTCTCTGCCTCAAACTTTCGTAAGAGATACCAGTTGCATACTAGCAGCAAATTCTTCTTTATTGTTTTTTAAGAGAGACATCAGCAAGCTCAGAAAATTCTAGGTAGCTTTTTGAAGAGTTATGCAGCATTACATAGGTGACATGTTATAAACATGAACATACTAAGCCTTACACATCCCTGGGGAAGGTAGGAAGGTGGTCTGATCTTATACAGAGCGAAACTGAGGAACAAAGATGTTCATCAGAAGTCATAATGGGTGCCACTGGCTGGGCTGCCCAGACATCTTCCTCCTGAAACCCTTCCTTCTAACCAAACCACAAAGATTGCATGCCCTCCCTTCTTTCCTCTGGAAAGAGATATATAGTGCAGAAATTCATTTCACAGAATTGTATGTCCTTAATAAAATTCAGCTCTAGTTATGACCCTGTGAGATGATTAGTGAATTAGAGTTCTTAATTAGCATTTTGCATAATTCATGGCAATTACAACATTCTCATGGATATGATTGTCAAGGTGCAGATGTGCAAACGTGCAGCTATAATTTTCTCATCTAAATAACTCTTTTGGTGAAACCTCTAATTTTTTACAACTCTATTGTGTAAGGGCCATTATTCCTGTTGTTATTTTTAAGGCATTAGAAAATGGATGCGAATCTCACTTCAGCTTCAATCACTGCAACCAACTGTTTTTCAGAAGCTCTAAAAACTGTCATAAAAGTTTGCTCCTGGGTGAGAATTAGGCATTTGAATTTTCTGAAGGACCTATACTACCCAGTTTTTAACATCCCATAGGGAATTCTATTGCAGTTTTTCAGTTACAATAGTAAAACAAAAGCTAAATCCAGTATGAGCGCTAGCCAAGATTTATATGGCTGAATTGTTAATGGAATTGAGCTCCCATTCCTTCTTCAGCTGGAGATAGATTTCAAAGTCCATTGTGCTGTGAAGATCCTTTCCTTTTGAGAGAAATATATGAAGTACTATGTATCTAAGGTTATTAGGACTAGCTTTTTGGGTACAGGAAAATCTGTCAGGTACATAGAGTGAGTGGCAGCTTAATAGAGGAGGAAGATGGTCAGGGCAGAGTTAGGACCCCCTAACTTTCCAAAATACAGTCCTTCAGAAATCAAATGCAATGGCACAGAAATCAATGAGCCGGAAGATCAAAATACAGTTGCGCCCAACTCAACACTTCCAGGTACAGCTCATATTATTGAGTTCCAACTGACAAATTTGAATTTCTAGTTCCTTCATTAAGTGCCTACACAGACAGTATTAACTGTAATTAATTTTAATTTCATAATTATAATCTAATATGTAAATCCATTTACAGTATTCCATTCTATTAAAGGTACAAATCAAAATGAAAATTTCTAACCAAAAGATATGAATTTCCTTGAATGAAAGGCTTTTGTAATTTTCCACAGGAGATTTTAATCACTTTTGGATTTGTAGTCAGAGAACACATAGGAGTTTCATGCAGTCAAGATTTGATGGGGGGAAACCTCAACCCTTATATTCTTATTAGAGGCAAATGGCACTCAGAGGAACCTGGACATACATGTTTGGGCATACGTCATTTTTAGCAACTGATCCCTCCTTCCAGCATCCCCCAAAGGGACTAGCTTGCAGAAGCTTACCCGTCATTTCTAACAGGAGTTCTTATCCAGATAAGGATTACTCTCCTTTCTGGCCCTCCTCTGCCTATTGAACTTGAAGGTAAAGCAGTTGCCCTGATCAGTCGGAGCTTGATTGTCCCTTTACAGTAGGCCTTTCTTACCCCATTTATATTGTCCCCTGGAAATGTATGTCTGTGATTTAGGTCCCTGTCTTTCCTTGCTCAAGTTCCACAAAGCAGTGGTACTGAAACGAAGAATCAGATGCAAAAAACGTAATTCCTCGCTTTTTCCAAGTGAAATGTTGAAGAAGCTTCTTATCTATTTTTACCACCTTCTTTTGATGTCTTTGCTGCTTTGAGCACTCTGATATTGCTTACGGCGGCTTACTCCCTAAATATCATTAATGCAAGTGCTACCTTCAGCAGGTTTATTCCCTTCCTTTCTCTCTGTAACTCTTCTTAGTCCTAACGCAACGTGTGAAAGTGCATGGCACTGTCCATGTATTTACCTGTTTGCTAGTTTGTGAATTCTCAGCGTCCCTACCCAGTGTACTTATATTAGGAGAGCTTTTCACGGATTTTAAGCATGTATCTTTTAAATTGTCCACCACCACAATTAGCAGGGGAAAAAAAAAACACAACACCAAAAAACCCCAGTGAAATTAAGCACTTTGTTCCCCAGCATAAGAGGAAAAATGAGTGTGAATTACTAACCTTGGAGGAGAGTTAGAGGACACAGGAACCCAGCTTTCCTCCCAGTGAACATGACGGCAGTTTTGCCTCTGGCTAGAAATAAGGAAACACTCAAACAAAACTTCTTTTCTTTATGTCTTTTTTTTTCCCCTGACAGTAATACCTTGTTCATGTTAGCAAAAGCATTTATGAATTTGGGTGAAATAGTTTCAGACAAGGGAGGATAAGGTTGATAAGAATTTGGGAAAACCTTGAAATATTTCAGGTTCTCTTATCTGAATGACATTTCACTTAAGTTCATTTCTAACTTTTAAAGGGAAAAAAAGACCTTCTGCCATAGAGGAGAGGTTTCTATTTTCAACTGAGTGAGATATTCTGACAAATCAAGAGTGCATTATACTTTCTCCCAAAATGAGGGGAGGGGAACCAGAGGAAAGGGAAATTGGTTTCTGTTGAAGACAAATGTTACAGTTTTGTTTTTGTCAGCCAGAGAACTAATTCTCTCACTTCAGTACTTACTGCAGGAGTGGGCCAGACATATATAGCCATGGAAAAAGTATTTGAAACAGTAAATTATACAGTAATTTGATGTAGTTTCTGTCTGTAACCTTGAAAAATCTTATCACAAGCAAGCAGTTAAAAATAAATAAATAAGCGATGGCTTCCAACTAAAATCTGTCACTCGGGATTGATCAGAGCAGTCTGCTGGCTTGCTCCAGTTCCCGTTCGGGTCCTCTCTGAGCTACAATACACTGGGGAAAATTTTCAGTGTCACAGGGGACAATGGAGTATCCGGTTCACATGCATGGCAAATGGGAGCCTGGAGGCTGATCTGATCCCCCTTGAAATTAAGACCTAGCTCTTCTTCAGTCAGCAGAGTAGCATGGCAAGGCGGCCTTTTGTCTATATGACCAGATCCTGAGAGGTCCTGGCTTTATCCACCAGAAGGCTCAGAACTGTGCCCCCATCAGCATGTTCTCCATGGGAGTGCCTCTCCTCTGTGGTTTTGTGAGATTGTAGGAATCCTGACTGCTCTAGGATATAATCATGTGGCTGTGAAATACATCTCTTAAACCCTCTGACTCAGGAAAATAGGACCATTCTTTTCCATGCTGAAATAACGCGTATCTGAGGTCAGTCTGTGTGACAAGGTTTCACCTGATTTATTCCTCAGCTGGAGTGAGAAACTATAGTGCTGTGCTCGCTTTCATTTTGTTTATAGTATTGCAGATTTTGGTCTCTTGTGCTGTAAGTGTTCGGTTTGCTATACGTTAGCAGAGTGTTTTGTGGCCACTAGTAAGTATGGGTGGCGAAGGTAGCATGGAACATTTTGGATTTAGTGTCTTTTCATAGTTTCTTCCACTTGTGGGATGACAGTTTGATGACCTTGGAAGTCCCTCCAGTTTAGTGATCCCAGAATTCTGGTTTCCTTCCAAAATTGCCAATATATCAAACTCTTTTTGTCAAATTCATTTCAGAAGCTGCAATTCAAATGAAGGCTACTCAACTGAGTCATTTGACCTTCAAGATCTGATGAGGATACACCTGGTTTTTGCCTATCTTTGCCAGTGTAGAAAGAGCCAAGTTATCAATCACGAGAGCAAGGATTCAGAAGCTATTCAACCCAAGTTTTGAATGCATTGGCATCCAGTGGCTGTATGCCAGAGTCCCTGTCAATCCCTCCCTGCCAGTCCTCCAGAGATCTTTGCTCAGATGTGTCTCCCTCGAGGCAGAAAATAAAGAGGAGGCTGACAGTGATGAAATGTAGAGAGTGTATGTGTATGGAACAGCTGAATGGCAGAGCAAGATATATGTCTGCTGTTACATAGGGTGATGGGGGAGTAAACAAATGCGTAAGGGAGCAGAGCAGGGTGAAGGACATCTTGAACACAGATGGAAGTGTGATCAGCAGACACGGCAACAAACCCATGAGCAGAAGGATAGTGGGTTGGAAAAGAAATGACAAAGGGCAGAAATGAGCAAGAAGATACAGGGA